>CM031378.1:98965811-99165636 GCA_018208015.1 Medicago ruthenica | reverse complement strand
TCCGTGACTTTTGGCTTTAATGTTTGGAATTCGAATCCTTATCTGTTTGGAATCCGAATCCGAATCCTTATCTGTCTGTGACTTTTGGCTTTAATAATTTACTTTCAATCAAGTCCCCACTGTTTGCTTTTCACCCAATCCTTATCTGAGTATTAACTCAATACAATAACTTATTTCGAATCCGTCAATGTCCACCACTTAATGTACTTGTATATAGGGACTCATAGATACATACATTGAATCACCAATATCCCAAATCTCATTCAATCTACTTCAAAATATCACAAAAAACTATTAATGGATCCATCAGAATATCCTTTTGATATCGCAGCCTACAAACAAAAATGTGAAATGGAAGAAACTTATATGGCCAGCCGATTCAGAGAGCGTCGAAACAAAATATTGGAAGATAGTGCACCTCGTAGTAGAAAATATCTCAATAGAGATCATGCAGCGGCAAACCAAAGACTAATTGACGACTACTTTGCCAATGAGCCTACATATGACGATGCAATGTTTCGTCGTCGGTACCGGATGCAAAAACATGTTTTCCTTCGAATCGTTGGGGACCTTTCAAGTAGTGATAACTACTTCACCCAACGAGTTGATGCAACCAATAAAGAAGGTATATCATCGTTAGCAAAATGTACCACAGCAATGCGAATGCTAGCATATGGTGTGGCAGCAGATGCGGTCGATGAATACATCAAAATAGGAGGTACTACAACATTGGAGTGCTTACGTAGATTCTGTAAAGGAATCATACGATTGTATGAGCAAGAGTACCTGAGAGCACCAACCCAAGATGATCTGCAAAGAATACTACATGTAAGTGAAATGCGGGGGTTCCCAGGGATGATCGGGAGTATTGATTGCATGCACTGGGAGTGGAAAAATTGTCCTAAAGCATGGGAAGGTCAATTTGCTAGGGGGGGATAAGGGAACCACCACAGTTATTCTTGAAGCAGTTGCATCTCATGATCTATGGATTTGGCATGCCTTTTTTGGATGTCCGGGAACGTTGAACGATATAAACGTTCTAGACCGGTCACCAGTGTTTGATGATGTGGAACAAGGAAAGGCTCCAAGTGTGAATTTTTTTGTGAATCAACGTCCCTATAACATGGCATACTATCTAGCTGATGGTATCTACCCTTCTTATCCAACTTTCGTCAAATCGATCAGACTTCCTCAAAGTGAACCCGATAAGTTATTTGCAAAAGTTCAGGAGGGATGTCGGAAGGACATCGAACGTGCATTTGGAGTGCTTCAAGCTCGATTTAAAATCATCCGTGAACCAGCTCGCTTGTGGGACATAGACGATTTGAGTATCATCATGAGGTCATGCATCATATTACATAATATGATTGTTGAGGATGAACGAGATACATATGCTCAACGTTGGACCAATTTTGAGCAATCTGAGGCAAGTGGATCTAGTACACCGCAACCATACTCGACCGAGGTGTTACCCGCTTTTGCAAATCATGTGCGTGCTAGATCCGAATTGCGTGATCCAAATGTTCATCGCGAATTGCAAGCAGATCTAGTGAAGCACATATGGGAAAAGTTTGGAATGTTTCATGATTAAAGATGATTTGTATCGTACTAATTAAGTTACTTGTGTCGTGTGCTTAATTTGTTGTCTTGCATTTTAAGTTATTTGTGTGCCGCGTGTTTAATGTATTGTATTGCATTTTAATTTAAGAAAATAAAAATTAATTATTTAAATAAATTTTGTTTTAACAAAAACACTAAAAAATAAATTGTTAAGTTTTTATTATTTTAATTTAATTATAATTAAATTAGTTTGTAATTTTATGTAATTATAAAAATAAAATATAAAATTAAATAAGAATATGAAATAAAAAATGGTGGGGTAGAGTGAGTGGTGGGGTAGAGTGTTGAATGAAAAAACCATTGGAGAGGGTATGTGTTGAATGGTGTGTTGAATTATTATGTGGAAGAGAGAGAAAATGATGTGGAGTGTTGGGAATTGAAAAAGTGTGTGTTGAAGGGTGTCGAGAGTGTTTAACCATTGTATATGGTCTAATATGTAGCCATGACATGTCATCAGAAAAAGTCACTTGGAACATGAGACTTGAACTTTTGTTAAAAAAGACTAAAATTGGAGACAGAAATTTTGGTTGTTGAAATTGGCAAGCTAGGCATAGTAATAAAGTCATAGAGAAAGGGATATAGTAGATTCTAATTAATGCATTAGGTATTTTATTTTTTTAGATTCGCAAGGTTAAATAAAACTGAGTTTTAGTATTAATGCTTTTGAGTTATAAATAGAGATAATGTTCTAATTATTCATCCTAAAAGTAGTGATTTTTCTTGGGTTGGTGCAAAGGTTAATAATTGGATGGAAAGAGGAAAATTATGTACGGACCTTATTTGTTTGATATGATGTCTCAAGGGTATTCAATATTTGATATTTGATTTGTGCCTATCTATAGGGTTGTATTTCTATTTGGAATATAAGCATGGACATGGAGGTGGTCATGGGCATGAAATTAGCAATGGGCAAGGAGTTAGGAATGAACATGGAACTAATCCTGGAAATTCGCATGCATAGTCTTTTTTAAAAGTTATTGATTACGTGATATTTCTCTTCTGTTGAAAATTGAAAAGAAGTGATACTTAGGTATCGTTTGGCCTGACTTTTTTACGGTCTAAAAGTTACTTTAAAACAAAGTTAAAATTAAGGACTTTAAGAAATAAGTTAAAGTTGTTTGGTTACTTTATTTTTTTTAGTTTTAAAGCTTCTTCCATTCAATTTTATGCATTCTAAAAAAAGTACTTTTTTTAATAAGTACTTAGTAGTTATTGTGTTTGGCCTACCTTCTCCTTAAAATTGTAGAGAAGTAGAAAAAAAGTCGGGCCAAACGGTACCTTATTGTACTTATTTATTTAGCACCCACCATACTTCATTATGCTCTTGATTATGTACTTCATTTATTTTAATGAACACTTTTGTTGTTTTAGGACACATATTAAGAAATTTAATGTAGAAATTTTGTCCCACTGTATCTCACAAAGGAATGAAATTAGAGTTTGTCCCACTGTTCAATTCCACTCCCATTTGTGCCAGGTTCACATTCTTTTCATCAATCCAACCAGCCATAACGAGGATTTTTTTTTTTTATTGAAACCTTATTTTATGAAATCGTTAGTTTTAAGTATGATTTCTTATTGTAAGCATTGTTTTCAATTGATTGTAAGTAATTATTTATGTTGCAATTAATGCTCCATGTGATTTACAGGCAAGTCACTCAACACCTGCGACTTATATGGAGTAGAGTAGAGCATATGAATCCACAACGGGGAAGCTCAAAGAGGTGGGTACCACTAGGAAGTCCCTCAAGTCTTATTTTTCTCCTAATAGTGGCGTGCGTGCACCCTCATGTCATAATAATGTCAAAGTAACACGTACGGTACATCATATCAGGGGGGAAAATAACACTGGACAATATTGTTCCGCCATTGATTTCTTGCCTATAAAGCAAGATTCACTAATTTAATGAGCAAAAAATGGAAGAGCTAAAAAATGTTGAACAATGCCATATCTGTGACAGAATATTTCGTCGGTAGCAACTTCAATTGTCTCGGAACTACAAGACATGTAACAATGATAACACTAGAAAAATGGATGTGTCAAACAAAAATAAGCTCATATACTGCTAACAAAGACATTTACCTAAGTATCCCTATCTTGGTGTATGGTTTCTTTTATGAAGTTGACAACTAACGAAGCTAGCTCATATTCGTGATTACTGTTGGAATGATCCACTCCTCCTATGATAATATTGTAATGTGTGGTTTAGTAAAATCTAGGCAAAGGACCCCGTCATATATTACATTAATCATAACTTTAAGATATTCAATTACATGTTGAAAACCCTTGGAAATTATGATTAATAATATCCAAATTCCTGGTTAAAGAAATTTCATTAATTAATTGTTAATGGTTTTTGATACCATCATCAGGGTATAGCATAAGTAGTTGATGTGTAGCGTGTGTCGATGTGATAAACCCGAGCACCAAATGTAATTCCTAACCATAAAAAAAATAGTTTTGACATATGATAATTCAATTAAGGGTATGTTTTGACAACTAAAATAAGTTAGCTTATAATTTATAAACTCGTGACTGAAAATGACTTGTTTGGTAACCATCATCTTCTCAAAAGTTTATAGCAATTTTGATAAGTTAATTCAAGGCTTATTAGTTAAAACTTTTTTCTCAAAAGTTTATAGCAATTTTGATAAGTTAATTCAAGGCTTATTAGTTAAAGCTTTTTTTTTAACAATAAAAAACTCATATTATTTCATTTCTCACAATAGTTTCAATACAAGATGGAATCAAATCAAAATCTTGGTGACGAGCATACAATCTTGACACCCTAGCTAAAGTATGAGCGACAAAATTAGCTTGTCTCCTAACAAAATTTATTTTAAAGTTTGGATATTGTTGTAAAAGCAACTGATATTCGGATATGATATTAACAAAACTTATAGTTTGGATATTGTTTCATTTTTCATCTTGGTAGTGAGCTATCAAATAAAGTTTGTGAAAACAAAAATTCTAAAATAGCAAAAAAAAAAATTCATGTTATTTTTTTAAAAAACAATATTTTCTGATATGTTATGTAATTCGTTAATCTTTAATTTTTAATTACAAAAAAAAATAGTAAATGTAACTCCTCAAAATAAAATAAAAAAACAAAAAAAAGGCACAAAATTGAAAACAAGAGTGATAAATGTTGGATTTTTTATGTTATAATTTATTTTAAAGTCAATTATTATTTATTTAAAATCTTATTACTATATTTAATTTAGTTTTTTTGACTTGGTCAAATTGACAAAGTAATAGCTTGCGGTTGCATCCCTATACTTGTGCTTGCACGTCTTATTTACGTTACAGTGTAAGTGCATATACTTATTCAACCCACACTAATTTGGCTTAAGATATAAGAGGGATAGCGTGAGTTACATGAACAGAGGGTGAGAGAATACATAGGTTACAAAAGCATGGCTACTTCAATCTCTCTTATTTTTCACTCTCATCTCTAATAAAAAATAACAAATTAAGTTTGCATGAGCATCCGGGTAACTTATTCATGGCGGCAAAATACTTTTAAGTCCAGTTCATTTTGCATGCCTCAGTCAAATCCGATAAGTTTACTTATTTTCTATTCTATTGTATAAGTTTTATCTAATATTTCTTGTTGTTTATCACTTTATAATAATTCTATGGCTAATATTTCCAACAATAAATACAAAAAAAAAATACAATTAGGTGGAAACGACAAGAAAGTGGGTAACAACAGCTTTTCAAAATTCCTAGCTATTTTTATTCATAGTCAAATTGCTCTTTAACATCTTCCTGCAACTCTCCTTTTCTTGGCAATGAGCTTGCAAGCATTATCCACGGTCCTGTATTACAGACACAACAAATTATCATCCCTAAATGGAAAATAACAGACACACCTTAGAAAAGAAAGATTGGAAGCAACATATATTTTAGATGAAAAAAAGGACTTGGTTGCAACGGATAAGGATACTTTATTTATCCAAAATAATAATATTCTTTATGTTGTGAGTATTGGACATAAAGCATCAATATATAACAATGATAGAGAGGGGATCATTCATTCATCTACAAAACCTCTAAAATATTCCATTTACTGAAATCCCCAAATATCAAACTCTTAAATCCCTGGAATGTCAAACTATTAAATATCGGGTTAAATAAGTAAATGGTCCCTCTAAATATACCATCATTTGATTTTAGTCCCCCTAAAATATTTTTTAGGCTTTTGGTCCCTCCAAAATTTTCTATCCATGAAATTAGTCCCTACTTGTTGGTCAACTCATGCCTAACCTTCATATTTTTTAATGAAGTTTTCCAGAAATGGATAGAATATTATGATAATCTCTCCCCAAAAAAATTGGAATTTTTTAACAAAACATGAATTAAATATGAATTTTTATGTTTTTGGTGCTAAAAAATTCATATTAAATTCATGTTTTGTTAAAAAATTCTAATTTTTTTTGGAAAATATTGTCATAATTTTCTACCCATATATGGAAAATTTCATTAAAAAATATGAAGGTTAGACATGAGTTGACCAACAAGTAGGGACTAATTTCATGGATAGAAAATTTTGGAGGGACCAAAAGCCTAAAAAATATTTTAGGGGGACTAAAATCAAATGTTGGTATATTTAGAGGGACCATTTACTTATTTAACCCTTAAATATCCCTTAACTTGTGTCTTTTTATCTTTCGTCGTAATTTCTCTTCTTTGTGATTGTATATTATTTTTTAGAAATCTTTCAATCTGGCTTTCATTTTTCACTTACTCCATATATCCTCTACAACATGATGTGAATTTTTTTTTCAGTTTCCTCGAGGAACCCATCCTAAATAGTTATTTTACTGTCTTTGTACTAGTTCTATAACTATCTCAATGTACTTAAAATGTAAGGATTTGTTTATCTCTTCTTAAACTTCCTTTCCTTCTAATCTTTTGCTTAGCCTGAACCAACCAGTGTTTACAAAATAAAAAATTGTGTGGAGAGAGTATAACAGACTCTGGTCCTACTTGATCTAATGGTCAATAGTGGATTGATCAATCATGGACAAACCTAATAGTGGTCCATGTTAACATAATAACATTCACCTATATGTTGTGATCACTAAGTGGATATACATTAAGCATAAATCATCAATAACAAAAGCCTAGAGAGGGGATCATTCATTTCATCCACAAAAAGGCAAATAGAACATAGGTTTAAAGGAGATGTAGATGAGATAAGAAAAAGCAAGGGGATTATTCTCCCACTTTTGCTTATTAAACAATTTTTTATTTTATTTTATTTGTATACAATTGACATATAAGATTTTTCTCCCACTTCATAAAAAAAGATAATTGAATAATCAACTCATGAGTTTTTAAAAAATTTAAACAATTGTTCAACTATATATTATTGTACAAAAATCATCATGTTAAATACAATGCTTGACACACATCCTTCAACCCATCATAAATTTAGCCCCAAATATTTTTCTACTACATCATCACAACACCAAAAAAAATTAAATATTAATGCTATTTTTCTACGTTCATATAAACTTTATTAACTTTAATTGATATGCAATTTCAACAGTCATCGAGGATGATTTTATTTCTTGGTCATCTGTTGAACTTTGTTTGGTATCAACCGTGATATTTTTCTTATTTCAGTGTGACTGTGGCTGTGATTTCTTAATTAATCAGGTGAGTTTTTTTTTTGACAAGGATTAATCAGGTGAGTTGTTTCTTTTATATTTCTATGTTTGGTACCAATTTCTAACGGATTGAAAGGTAGATAAGACTTGTTTTCCGGTGTCTCTAACCCATTCTATGCAAAGAAATCTCACAATCTTATTATTGATAGGGGTAATATAATAGCAAAGAAGTTATAGATCATTTCTCACAAACGAATGAAATTAGACTTTGTCTCACTATTAAGCTCCACTCTCATTCTTTTTCATTAATCCAATTAGCCATAATAAGGAAGAAAATTTATTGAAACCTCATTTTTTTAACTCGTAATTTTAAGTATGATTTGTCACTATAAGCATCGTTTTATTTATTTTTTTCTTTTTGACAACATAAACATTGTTTTCTATTGATTCTTAATTATTTATGTTGCAATTAAGCCGCACCTCTATTTAAATGTACTCCTAATATGTCTCCTTAATTTTAACTTCAATTGAGAAAACACATACAATTAACACCATTGCGGCGGGACAAAGGTTTTCTGGATTTGAAAATTCAATTAACTTCACTCTATTTAATTTTACTATCCATAAACATAAGATCATTTTGACCGACAGAGTGAGAAAAATGGACTAACAACAGCCAAACGACATTGCGGTGGTGGAACAAGTCGTGGCATTGAGAAAACTCGAAAATAAGCACTTTTAAGGAAAATCGTTTTGAAGAAGTAATCAATGCTTACATTGAGGAAACAACCTCTCTTTTTATGGAGTAATAAGACTTGTTTGAAGTGTGCTTCGTGATATCTCGGGATTGATGACTAGGAGAAGGTTGAATAAGATGCTAGAAGTGCAATTCGGCTTGACCGCAATTGTTAAAAGTCCTATTATTTGTTGGGACTTGTGTTCCTAGATAAACAAGAACTCACTGAAGCAATCAATGAAGTATATTAAGAATATTAAGGTTGGTACTACAACATAGTAGATGAGATGATCAACAATTTAGCTGAAATGTTATCATGTGTTGAAAGCTTTATTAAATACTTTTTCAAAGTTTTCAGCTTCTTCAGAGATTTTGTTTCGAGCTCACGCATAAGCTATTATTGACCGATGCAATTCCTTAATTTATTGATTTGATTAATGTGTCCATTAGATATGGTTTGTAGCATTTGTGATTTATGAAGAACTATGACAAGTGATTGTGGATGCAAACTATATAGAACGAAAACATTCGTCGAAATGAAGAACTATAGAATCTCATCGCTCATAAATAGCATGAGTTAGCTTTGATGAGAGTCTCTGAACATTTGAAGATTTTGGATAAAGTATTTGTTCACGTATGTAAACACAAGTTAATTACAACATGTGAGCTGCTCAGTGGAACGTCCTAGGTGGAGTTTCAAGAGCACTCTGAATAAGACTTAGATACAAATACATTGTTTTTTGCTCTCTAGAATATGTCTCATCAAACCTCTTAAGTGTCCCCTTTTATAGCCCTCAAAGTGTTGGCTTAATGAGCCTTTCTCTGATCATTCAAAGCTCATTAAGTTGTGATCCAGAGCCTCCCATTGGTTGTATGTTTTGAGTACGGCCGCGCGTGGACTAGGGTGCAACTCATTTGTACCGGCGCGTGGAGTTAAGACGCGATTTCAGAGACGTTGAACGGTCGAATCAGTGTTGATGAGGACGAGTTGAGCTGGCCTGACTTGAACAGTTAAACCAGTGAAGATGAAGACGAGCTGAGTTGGCTTGACTTGAACAGTCAAACCAGTGTAGAAGAGGACGAGCTGAGCTGGCCTCACTTGAACAGTCAAACCATTGAAGATGAGGACGAGCTGAGCTGGCCTGACTTGAACAGTCAAACCAGTGTAGATGAGGACGAGCTGAGCTGGCCGGATAAAAACAGTCAAATCAGTGTTGAGTGAGATCTTGCTAGTTAGTCAAGTGAAGTATTACAAGTCACACGGAATGGTTCATCCATGCCAGTCCAGTATTTAACAAGACACAAGAGGATGACATCCAACTGAGGAGCTGTCGTAGGTCTAGAGCATTCTTTTGGGGCACAACCAATTCAAAATATGGTTTAAGTTTTGTAAACTGCCCACTGTATTAGTGACAAGTTTAAGATTAGACTCATGTCTTGATATCACATAGTAGAAACCAATGAACAATCATATCACATGCTTTGTTGAGCAATGGATGGGATATCACAGCAAGTTCATACAATTAATTAAAGCCTTACACTGCCATTAATCTAATAATGAATTTTGTAAATGCTTTCATCATTTTTAGAAAGCTCAAAGAGGGGAACTAGGAAGTCCCGCAGGTCTTCTTTTTCTCCTAATACTGGTGGTCTGCACCCTCAGCTCATAATCAATAATGTCAAAATAACACGGTACATCATATCAGGGGCAAATAACACTGGACAATATCGTTCCGCCATTGATTTCTTGCCTATAAAGCAAGATTCACTAATTTAATGAGCAAAAAATGGAAGAGCTAAAAAATGTTGAACAATGCCATATCTGTGAGAGAATATGTCATCGGTAGCAACTTCAATTGACTCGGAACTGCAAAACATGGAACAATGATATCATTAGAAAAATGGATGTATCAAACAAAAATAAGCTCATATACTGCTAACGAAGACACTTACCTAAGTATGCCTATCTTGGTGTAAGGTTTCTTTTATGAAGTTAACAACTAACGAAGCTAGCTCATCTTGGTGATTAGTGTAGGGATGATCAGCTCCAACTATGATATGTAATGTGTGGTTTGGTAAAATCTGGGCAAACTTAGATGCATCTCCAACAGATATAACGGTGTCTGAAGAACCGTGAACTGTAAGGACCCTGTCATATATTACATGATTTGAGATTAACACTTCATGCATAGTTTAAAGTGTCATATATTACAGGGATATCATCCACTTGACTAGGGAGTAAACCAAAATTGAGATTAAATTAATAATCTTAATTTAAAATATCAAGAGTGATTAGGCATTTTATACATGAAGGGGAGAAATGACGGATTTCCTTATGATTCTACCAAACCCAACCTTATTCAATTTTATGAACGTACAGAATTCCCCAAATTTTTTAAGATTTTCAATACCCAGACAAATGGAAGGAAAATCATTATTTTAACCCCTCATTTTCTTCCCTTCTCTCCCTTTCCCCTTTCACTTCTCCTCATTCCTTCTCCCAACATCCAAAACATCCTTAATAGAAGTCGAACATTAGTGCAAATAAAATGTTATTTCCTTCTTTTTATTTTTCATAGAACAAACATGGAACTCTTAAAATAGAAGTTATGTATCTTTGAACAAATAAAAACCATTGATCCTTTATTTATGTAGAGTTTAAAAATAACGAAACTTTCGTAACTTTAATTGCTTCTGCTTTATAAAGATTTTTAGAAGACCTTCATAAATTCTGCAGATATACTTTCTCAACAAAAAAGGGTTGCAAAAAGAGACGAGTGTGAAGCAACAAAGAAGAGACAATGTTTTCTCTCACCTGCATTCTTTATCAATCTGAAGGCATGCTTCATGCATATTTGTATTTAGGCGATCCAGCAAACTTTCCAGAGTCACACGGTAGTCGGAACTTCCTGCAAGTGTCCTTAGTCCCGTAAGTATAGTTCAGATGGTAAAAGGCTGCAGGGGCATTTGATATGCTGTGACGCGAGTTTGAGCCCGCAATTCCCCACTTCTCAACACTTAGTGTGTGTGAGTTTCACCTCTAGACTCTTTAGAACCAAAAAAGAGTAGCTGTGTTTATGTTGACAGACATAAACTGAGAATGTTATGTCATGACTCATGTGGCAGATCATCTATGGTGGTTCCAGAGTCACACAGTACTCAGAACTTCCGGCAACAGTAATGATCATATAATACTAAAATAACTGTGCTTGCGTTGACAGACAGAAACTGAGAATGCTACGTCAAGTGCCAGATCATTTAATAGAATGTAATTTGACAAAATTAGAGTATTGCAGTAAGAACTATAGCTTATAGGATAGAGTAATTCCAAATTTTAAATTTTAGAGCATGTGAAAGAAAACAAGCCATGGTCTCGGAGCAAATACACTTCAACAATAAGTTAAAAGAGGAGGGAAACAAGTAATCATGAGAGACTTAATTTGTTAGCTACCTAATATAACATGCCCCCACGCAAAGACGAATTGAAACTTATGTGTGACTAAAAGATAGGTTACCTGGCCTCTTCACGTCAATGAAACCATCCTCCCTAATTCTTTCCATATAATCTTTTCCAAGGCGTTCTTCAATTCCATCCTTCAGATCATAGCGTCCAGAGAGATTGACGACTGCTTTGATGTCATGATATTTTGAAGCATATAGAAGCACCACACCACCACCTACATCAAGATACAGATACAGCTAATAATGGTTTAATTATTCATTCAAATTTACAAAACATAATGCTGAGAACCAATTTGAAATTTTTTTATCAAAAGCTGTATTGCATTAATAAGTCAGATTTCCCCAGTTACAAATAAAAAGAACATAACCACCCAGTCATCCACATAATGCAAGAGCATAGGGAATTTTATCAATCTTGCCTATTCCGACATGAAATACCGAGTTATAAAATATAACAGACAATTAATGAATACCTATATGTTTGAATAATAGTAATACTAATTCTTGACACTACTAAAATGATTGACCTAGTTCCTCTGTAGCAGGTTTTTGCCAAGCAGCTCAAAAATATAACCTAGATTTTCCTTCTATTTCAATATTGACTAAGTTAGGCTACAAGATTCAGCCAATTACCAAGTACATATTAGATGAAACAAAACCCTCTTAGTACTGCATCATTTAATACTTCTTATCTTTACAGCCCAACCAACAGGAAATTATTTTGACAAGGACAATTCTCATAATACTAAATATAATGCAATAATGGAGCATATTTGATGAATGATTACAAAATCAGCACCTAAATCCAAAATACAATCTTTAAATATCTGTCTCAAACTTGTCTTGTTGGCAGGAATACTTGCATATTCAAAGAACAAGCCAATTTACCTTTACTGTGCCCAACAATTGCAGTCACCAAACGGTTTGATTCTAGGAAATGTTGAGTTACGGCATGTAAATCCTCAGCCTCTCTCCAGTAGTTGCCATACTGAAACGAACCGTCACTTTCCCTAAAAGAGAAAAAACAGCTATATTAAGGCAAAATAGAGTGAAGCAAGACAAATGATCAAGACCAGATAACAGAAATATAGTACAAAAAAATTGACACCGTAAAATGGAGAAACTACCACCCAACTTATATGTTATAATATCTTTTTTATACTAAAGGATGCCTATAGCATTTCATTCAAAATCAAGTGGTTAATACATGTAGGTACATCAGTGAAAATATTGGAGCTAGCTATAGATGTGGGTACCCTTGCAAGAGCATGAGCTACCTCATTCGTTTGTCTCCTATTAAACTAAACATAAAACAAAAAGATGTTTAAATTCAGACAATATATCACCAAATTTTGTGGCATCGCTCCTACCCTTGTGAAAATAATCAACCCCTTTTTTCAAATCAAGAGCAATATTCACTCGTTCTAGTTGCAATTCATGAACCCAATGGAGAGCATGAATGAGACTCAATGCTTATCCTATATCCGCAAACTTGATGGCGATTTTATGTTATAATATCTTAATTATGACATGTTTATTATTTGGATTGACTTATTTGAGTTCATCTACTGGCATAAGCACTTGTGAAATTGTTTGGGAGAGCTTATGGAAATAAGCTTAAGGTTGTTTGGATTGAGATCTTGCATCAGATCAAAACGGGATAGCAAGATCGTAAAACATAAAATCGCAACCAGGATTGAAGGATCCTACCTAAACAAAAATAATACTAAATATATATTATATATAAACTACTCAAAGCTTCAAATTTTAAACGTTAAAACAACCATGTCTCTTAAACATAAAAGACTCGAAGTCTCAAATCTTAAGCATAAACGACTCAAAGTCTGAAATCTTAAACACAAAACAACCTAGTCACAAAGCTTAAACATAAACAACTCAAAGCTAGGATCGTTAGAAGAATCACACGATTTCACGTCGATTTCGCAGGGATTTTACTAAACTCAGGATTCTATGCACTATTTGGATTGGTAGGGGTGGGTGAAATCACAAAATCGTGGGTTTTTGCGATTCTTATCAGGATTTTGACAGTTAGTTGTTTTTGACTTATTTCTACAAACTCTCCAGGATAGCTTATGAAAACATTTTAATTTATTTTTAAAAAAATCAATTTGAATTAAGTTTTTATCTTATTATTTAAACGAATAGCTTGTATATAAGCATTTAGTGTTTAGTTAAGTACCCATTTCCAGAAAAGTCAAAGCGAAAAGAACTGATTCCAGCGTTTTCCAATGCAGCAGCAAGGTTCACCATGGTTTTTGATTCCTGAATATAAGAAAATATAATCGATGAAATTGAATAGAAATACAAAGGGATTAAGTGTGAATGTATGAAAGAAACAAACTTTTGAGGAGCGAAAACCGTGGCACAAGATTACAATCTCCTTAGTTCCAGAATCTTGCAATATACCCACTAATTTTTCACCATGCTTGTTGGGTATTATGACTCTCTTTTGCTCAAAACCTGAAAAAGGTAGTTAGTTATTAACAGAACAATGAACAGTTATTTTATATTCTTCGGAATTGAACAAATGTGTTTGCTTATGCAATAAAAACACAAATTATACATCACCTGGTTTGTTTGCAGACAGAGACATGTTGAAGTTGAGGGTGTTTCTGATTCTTCGTCTGGTTATTGGTTTGTGATTGGGAAGATTAGAAAAATGAACCTGGTGATATTGAAACAATGAAGTTGTCACAGAAAGTGATGAATTTGATAACAGTGGAAGTGAGTGAACATTTTGTACTAGAAAGATACCCATATTGAGAAACGAGTTGCCAGTTATTCACTTACAGTTGCAAATTATAGAGAGCACATATTTTTGTCTTGTGTTATCTTTTCACATAACCAACCAAGTGATCAGCAATTCATTTTATTTCAGTTAAGCTCTACTAGCTCAATTGATATTGATGTCAAAATTGTTAGATTACACACCCACAACGTGATCCGAGTTTAAATCCCCGATCTTCCACTTGTTTAAATAAATTTTAATTGTTATTGTCATTTCGTTTATAAAAAAATTAATGCATTCTATAAAAGAATTTTTGGCTCAAAAGTAGTTAGAAAAAGGACAAGTTTCTATTTCTTTTAGATTGGCTTTAAATATATTTTCTAGATAGACAAAATGACGGATAATCATTGAAACTCACACACAAAAGTGTAAAAGTCAAGGTTTGAATCTCGGTTACGACATCGGGCCTAACAATTTTGATATTTTATTAGTTGTGTTGAATAAAGCACGATGAATCTATGGAATAAAATAAAATGATCATTCATTCTTTGCGAAGTGAATGGTTTGTGCCTTTTTTATCCTTACTTTTAAAATTATTAAATTGTACATATTTTTATGCGAGCGTGCCAAAATTATATGTTTAAGTGATTATCATCATACATGTATTTTCCTAATTCTAAATAGAATATGATGATGTGTACTTTCGTTTATCACATCAATTTTTCTAAATAGAGAATTGACATCAAGGATCAAAAGGGAAGACATAATTTTGCAAAAAGGAAAGGATTTTAAATAAAACAAAAAGGCACCCAAATAATACAACCTTGGATTTTAGGCGTAAATAAATGAAAATATCAAATTTATTATGAAATTTCTTTTAGAGATAAAAAAAAAAGAATAAAAGATACATCTATAGAAAGGTTCCTTGTGCAAATTTCAACTATCAAACTATTGAACTCGCTTTCACAAACAAAATTAATCATCATTTCCGTGTAAATTCTGGTCCCGGATGAGATACATATTCATCACTATACAAAATTGCGTAGCAAAATATTTACAATTAATTGGTGACGACCCAACAATGGAGTAATGACCTTGCTTCCTTACTAATTAGTAAATTACCCTGTCACCTTACATGTGCCACATGCCAACATAAAATGAACCAAAAATTTAATTCCTGACTTGAACAATCTAAACACAAGCAAGAATTATCAAATGGGTTGACCCTTCTAAAGTGAAAGGTGTACTTAAAAAAGTTAAATACAAAAAATAACTGTGATTTGAAAATTCGGATCAGATTACAGCTAAATAACCTTCATGCATGTAAATATATTTATCACAATCTCAATTGTTATTTTTTCCATCAACTTTACCTTTTTGAAATACACCTTCCACTTAGAGTAACCAAATTTAGCGATCAGATTCCAACCTCAAGGCATGTGTGTTGCTTCTTCAGACCTTCTTTTGACTGAACCATTTTATGGCCAATTCATCAAGCTACAGCATATATTTAAGTTCATTAAAAAATTCATGCTTCTACAACAGCTGCGGCTTCTTCGTCAGTAGAATCAAGGGTAGCAATTTCTTCCGTAACATCTCCATCTGACTCTGGTAACTTGTCTGTCTCGGGTTTTAGAAGCTTCTCCCTAATCTTCATTTCTAGTTCTTCTAAAGCACTATAATTCTGAGCTAGGAAACTCTTGAGAGCATCCACACCGCGGAAATTATGTTCGTTATAGTAATACATAGAACCGGCCTTTGAGATGAATTTGTATTTTAAGCTCAACTTTATAATCTCTGCTTCTCTACAGATACCCTTGCCAAATTGAAGCTCAAACTCGGCAGTTTTAAATGGAGGGGCAAGCTTGTTCTTCACAACCTTGACAAGAACCTGGCTTCCTACAACCTGTGTTAGGAAAAAAAAAACCAATATTGAGATTAAAATAACAATTCTTCAAACCAGTATCCGTCAAGCAACCAGTTTTGCTACACAATAATTCATGGCAAAAGCTTCTCCCAAAAGTTACAAGATTGGTCTCAAGTGATTAATTTTGATACATTGTCTCTTTTTATAGTCTATATCTATGCACCATCCTAAATACAAATAGCTACTTACCATTGAGTGTGGAATACAATAATCAATCATGAAAAATTTGAACAACAAGCAAGCGACTTTAACTGATTTATATTCAGCTGTTTTATAATGCAGGGATCAGAACAGTTAAAATATTAAGATTGCAGCAAGCTTCTGAGTTTATTATTCTTATTCACGCAAAAACTCTGGACCCTATTATACTAAAAGAAGATATCACATGGTTGAAAAACTTAACATGAACATTGAACACCACTCATTTGTCCAAAAGATATACACGAGATGAAGCTACTTGGTATATAGAGATTAAATAAAACCAAGTTTATAACACCACATCACTGGTTCTAGCCGACTGTGTTTAAGTATTTATATTTTTCTGAAATAATAATGTTCAAATTAAACAGGCATGTCAATACTAAAGCAGAAAGCATGAAAGCAGAAGAACTGACAGATGACTACCTCTTCACCCTTCTTGATAAACCCTATTCTCTTAATATTAAGCCGCATAGAAGCATAGAATTTCAACGCATTACCACCACAAGTAACTTCAGTGGGCCCACCAAATCCCCCAAAAGTAGAAATCTTTGACCTTACCTGAAGAAACATACAAAACAGTTTTCATTATTAAGAGATAGATAAGTGCACCCCCCTGGTAATTTGAACGGAAGTACTTCTACCTAAAAGAAAATAGATATAGATATGTATACAAGCAAGAGAATATACAAGCAACGGTCGATTATAACATCGTGCAAGTCATTTACATTTCTTGGCTTCAAACAACAATTTAAAAAGTGCCTAATCAAAGTTAGGCCTTGCAGAGCAAGCACAACTTAAAATAAGTTCAAAAAATAGGTTTGCTGCTACATGAGCAACCAATGCATGGCAAATGGCCATCAGAGGAATACTATATCTAATCAGTTCAGATAATCTAGAAAACAAAAGTTTATAACACACATTCTACCATATCAGTTTTAGAGTTTATGGCTCTGATATTCAAACCAGCAAAGAATCCTTACTATTATGTTTATTGTTTGTTAAAATCATTTTTCATAATTTTAAAGGAGAAATACTAAAGAAGTTTTCATCCCTTGTATCTTTTGGTATCTAATCATAGGCTTACATGTAACGCCATGTCTTGAATTTTACATTTACCAAGAGGGCAATTTGAAGCTAAACAACAACATTAAGGGAAGTAGATCAGCAGAACAATTTTGAGAGAAAGATTGACAACAGCGTAATATACAATTTAGTTGTTACCTGGTTTATAAAAATCAATATACTTTGAGAAAGTGACAAGGAGTGGCTCAACTTTCGAAGTGCCTGGCTCATCAACCTAGCCTGCATTGCCATGTGAGCATCACCCATCTCACCATCAAGCTCACCTTTAGGAACAAGAGCAGCCACCTATCAGTGAAAAGACTGCAAAAATTTAGCAGAAATACCTAAAACTTATAATATCATCGCACCTATTAAACAAGATTTAACTGACAAAATACAAATCACAGGGATTAATGTTTAAAAAAAAACGTAGAAGAATTTCTACAACTTGACCCAACATCTGTGCTAAAAATGCAAACATTCTAAACAAGAAAAATTGTTCAGTTCCCACAACAGATCTCATTCTCTCTATTTATACCTCCACATTATGAGCATCAATACAAACAATAATTAGATATATTCATCCATCGATACATGCTTAAATAAAAATATTACTTAAATACATAACTTTTATTTGATGAGTATTTTAAATATCTAGGTATGATTTAATAGTGAATTGGTGATCTGCTAAAATAACTTTCGAGTTGGTGAAATTGTGCCAATTTCACACCCTGGTTTATTGAATCCTACAACATGTAAGGATATTAATACAGTGACAATGTCATCATTAACAAGATAAAATGACAGGCGATGAATTTATTAGAAAAGACCTCCATACTTACACTGTCAACAACAATGACATCAATTGAACCACTACGGATTAAGGTGTCCACGAGACTAAGTGCCTGTTCACCACAATCTGGTTGTGAGAGTAGCAAGTTCTGAGTATTCACACCAATAGACTCAGCAAGTGTCTTATCAAGGGCATGCTCAGCATCAACAAAGACACAATAGCCTGGAAAACAGAACAAAGCCCTACTTACAATTAGAAATCTGCCAGTAAGTAGTCTATCAGCTCAAATTATTGGCACATCATTGAAATGGAGATGATATTCAAATTTTGAATAATAATATTAGTCAAACATGAATTCTTAGACACTGAGTGAGACATTCATTAAGAAGTTCATCCACAGTGAAATCGCAACCAAGCAAGAAAAGAATTGGGGATTCAATCAACCCTAAGTGAAACATTCATTACGAAATTCTGAATAACCGCAATCATCAAATGCCTAACATCTATAAAAGTCATAATTCTAGTTATAATTCTACATAAAAACCAAAAAGCAATATAAGTTATTGTCAATTGAAAAAAGTATGAATATAGGTAACCTCCTTGCTTCTGTGCCTCTGCAATCACATGTAATGCAAGAGTTGTTTTCCCAGAAGCCTCTGGACCATATATTTCCACAACACGTCCCTACAAACACAAAAAGTTAAATATTATAATCATCTTAAATATATATTGCAGAAATGAACATCCAGTAGAATCTCCACTTATCTAAAAAAACTGAAAAGCAAGCAATGTCTAATACCTAGAAAATATTGTTTGTGAAGAAAACTGTCAACTGAAATGATCAACCATTAATGTTAACCAATAAAAATAACTTGAAAAAACTGATACTGAATTTCATCATTTTTTCCAAAGGAAACAGATAAATTAATATGAAAATAAAACAATCACATTGGAGACAAATAAAAAAGGTTGTCTTATCAACAATAACTAATTAGATATGTTCAGAAAGATTCAAAGTTTGTTAACATGTGTAATAAATGAGCAAGAAACATCTTTAAGAATGGATCTAAGGATACCTTTGGAAGTCCACCACATCCTAGTGCTATATCAAGAGCAAAAGAACCGGTAGACACAACTGGTACATCTTTGGGTGTGTCAGAGCGACCAAGCCACATGATAGATCCTTTTCCAAATGCAGAAGTGATTTGATCAAGAGCTTGGTTAAGGGCCAAATCTTTCTTAGACATGTTCTCTTCACCAGAGTCACTTCCATCAGATTTAGAGCGCCTTCTACCTTAAGATATGTAGAAATGAAAATGTTGTTATTGTGTGAATTTCAAATCAGTATAACCACCAAGAAAAACTGAAAGGTCGTAGAGAACTGGAGCGCAATGATCCGAAACACTACAACATTACTATATATTTGCTACTAAATTACTAATTTAACAGCAGATGTAGACAAACAAACTGGTTAAAACTCTTTCTGTAAAAGAAACTACAAATACCATTGGAAATTTAAGCATCATTACTAGACTATTACTTTACTTTATGCTACCGAAGTCTGTTATACCAGACTTGTGCTGAGTAAGCTAAGCTATTATGTTAAAACAGTTTCAAAATTGTCAAAATACAAATGTAACTCTGGTCTGTGCTGTAAAATTAACTGATTCATTTTCCATTCAGAGCAACATAATTGTTTCATATTCTCTAAACCTTCTAGGAACGTTTTCTTTCCTTTTCCATCATTTTTCACAATTTTTTCACACACAGTTGACTTGTATAGGTTCTAGTTCTTGCACGGCTTTTCCAGACTTACTTTTTCCTCCTCTATTTCTCTTCTTCCTACATTTTGTTACTACCTCTCCTTCCTAACCATCTAACCAACCCCAATCCTGATTTCCCTCCCATCCTGCTGCACAGGCACAAGGTTTAAATGGTTTCCCAAGCTGAATTTTCTATCCTAACTTGCTTCTTCCCATACAATCCTCCCCAGTCCTTCTATTCATCCCATTATTTCTTATCTACGCTGGTCACAGTAGGATACCTAACAAAAGCAAAAGAGATAGGTGTCGCAGCAAGAATAGTAGAGACTCGGTGTCATTTGTGCTTGATGTAGCACCTTTGGATTAAACAAATTCATGAAAGTATCGGAAATCATTTTGACTTCTGTCAAATGTGATTATAGGAAAAAAAACATGTTTGGTTACAAAATTAATTTTGCTTCCAAACTCTAGTTTGACTATAAGTCATAAATAGCAAAGTAGCTTTGGCATTAGGTTGAAAAATGCACACTAAATTTTACATTAGACATGTTTTAAGATTAAAAACATCTAAACATAAATCACATCGCTTAAAATCAATTTTAATCAAATCCATTGAAGAAAATCAAGTTGTCCAAAATAACAATTATCAAATAAACTACAGCAAGTATCAGTGTGGACTTGTTTTCAACACTGATATATTTCATTTTTCCCAAATCACGTGGCAATCGTTTTACTATATTGATTGGTGTAAATAACCTTTGAATATAAATTAATTCCTTCAAACTATCATTATTATTGTTTTATATTCAATAAGTGGAAGAAAAACAAGTATTAAAGTTTTCAACAAACCTTTGGATGAAAAGCGCAAAATCTGAAAAGTGGCAGATAGTCCTAGTTTAACCCCCTGCACAGTGCACACACAGAAAGATAAATTAATATGATCGTGATCACTGTGCAAAAACAAAATCAGTTTGGCGCAAAAGCGTACCTGAGAGGCAAATAGAGAGCGCGTGAGTAAGGAAGTGTTACGAAGCAAACTCGCCATAGAAATTTAGTAACTATGCGGGTTCAGAGGTTACACAGAGAATGAAAATGAAGAAAATTGATACAAGAATGAAGTGTGAAGAAGGCAAATGGAATGGAAATTATTATTATGTTGATGCATGTCACCAAGTTGAAGTGAAGGGAAGTGTTATGTTGATTTTTAGGGTTTATGATTCTATGGGTTGTTTGAATTCCCTCCCTTTTCAATTCTTTTTTATTTCCATTTCCAGTCAAATGCAGATTTTTGTGCGTTGAGTGAGTGTTCAAAAAGAGGAGACTGCGCTGCTTAATGGACCGGGCTTGTCAATTTCACTAATGGGCACAGTACTTTTTATGAACATTTCTTTTTAAGCCCCCCAAAATCTCCAAAGGCCCCCTAAAATACCGAATTTGTCCTTTTATACAACATCGGGTAGATATATACGGAACAAAGGAAGATAACTACATGATGCTCAATTACACGATCCGGTAGATATAAACAAGATACGTTAGGGAGATATCTTCAGAACGTCATGTTACGACAATTGTGGCGGTTATATAAGACAGAACACAGTTTTGGTGCTTTTATTTCCTCTTTTGCACTCCACTTGAACTTTATTCTAAACCTTGCGATTTTGGGATATTCCATAACAATCATACCAGCAAAAAGTGTTAACTTCGTTCAATTGCGATCAATTAGCAGGTAAATCATATTTCTTCCTATCACCTTGAAAGTCTGCATAATTTTCATTGTTTTGACATTGTCACATGCCGTAATTATAAGAACAAGACTTTTTTTACCGTTAATTATTTTCATAAAGCAATTCATTTGCTAAATATGTTGTAAACATCATGTTAATTAGCAATAGAAATAAAGTTAAAGATATGTGAATCGTTCAAAGACAAAATTACATAAAACAAAATGAATGTTATGGCCATAAAATAACTCTGTGGTATTACTGCACAAATATTCGTCATGTAGTTAAGTCCCTAACTGGTTCGGTAGTTATATACCGGAAGTGTTTTTTTTATAAAAAAAAAAAAATCAAAATTTTCAACATTTTACACATTTTGTTTTGTTTTGTATGCATAGATATGGTTGAACCTGTCGTTGTTCAAAATCCGGACCAAGAGATCTATTCAGTTGATGTTGCAGAATATTTTGTTCCTAAAGAGAAAAACATATATGAAGATCGAGATGAGATGATTAATTGGGCTCGTCGTCAAGCAATAAAGGCAGGATTTACGCTTATAATAGGTAAATCCGATAGTGGTTCCAGACGTAGAAAACCAAAGCTTGTTTTGAGCTGTGAAAGAAGTGGCGAGTATAAAGGAACAAAGAAGTTGAAACTAAAAGACACGGGTTCTAGGAAATGTGGTTGTCCCTTTAGGTTGCATGGTTATTTTAACAGAGCAAAACTATGGAGTTTGAATGTTGTTTCAGGATTGCATAATCATAAGATGGAGCCAAAGTTAGAAGGTCATAAGTTGGTCGGTCGTATAACTGCAGAAGAAACAAAGATTGTTGGTGACATGACAAAGAATTTGATAAAACCAAAAAATATTATGTTGGAATTGAAAGGTAAACGGGAAGACAATTTGACGGTTGCCAAGTAAGTTTACAATGCACGACATAGATACAATAGGAGTATCAGAGGTACGAGAACAGATATGCAAAACATGTTGAAAAAATTGGAAGACAACAACTATGTTTTCAATTATAGAACAATTAGTGGGTCAAAAACTATTCAAGATATAATTTTTGCGCATCCTGAATTTGTGAAATTGTTTAACACCTTTTCTACTGTATTGGTGATGGATTCGACTTATAAAACCAATCAATACAAAATGTCATTGTTTGAGATTGTTGGTTTGACCTCAACTGAGAGAACATATAATGTCGGGTTTGCTTTTTTTACTAGTGAGAAAGAGGAAAATTTTACTTGGGCTCTACAAGAGTGTGTTAATCTACTGAAGTGTAAAAAAAAATATGTCGAAGGTAATTATTACTGACAGGGATACCGCACTGATGAATGTTGTTGCCAAAA
Source organism: Medicago ruthenica (assembly GCA_018208015.1). NCBI lineage: Eukaryota > Viridiplantae > Streptophyta > Magnoliopsida > Fabales > Fabaceae > Medicago > Medicago ruthenica. The sequence continues at coordinate 99,142,633 of CM031378.1, read as the reverse complement.
TATTTCCAACATCTACTACTTTAGTGTGTAAATTTCATATTTTACATAATGTAAGAGCTAGGTGCAAGTTGGATTGCAAAGTCAAGGACACCAAAGGCGAAGAGGTGAAGTCCTTGGATTTGGTTGACACAAAAATGGATGTTTGAAAAGTTATAGTTAATTCTACTACTAAGGAATTATATGCAGATGCAATGTTACAGTTCAGAAAAGTTTGTGAACAATTTCCAAAATTTCTGAATTATGTTGAGGGTACTATATTGGAACCTTTGAAGGAAAAAATAGTGAAAGTGTGGACCGACCGTGTTATGCATACTCCAGATTATGTTCAATGGAATAACTGCCAGGTCCCTGATCCTGCAGATGACAGGCAGTGGCTCAACACCATGTTCCTCCTCTAAGAGAACCTCTAGATTAGCAGGCCTCAGTGGATTATTAGGAACATTAGGTATCAATAAAGGGCAAGAGACCCTGTAGAACCACACCAAGTATCCATCCTCTGAATCCGAATCATTGTCCACAAGTAGCCCACAGTCTTCTTCAGAAATCAGATGCAGATTATGATCCTGGAAAGCCTCTACCTTATGATGAATGATCAATGTGTACGGTGCGGCAATAACGGGATTTCTAGGAATAGTTTGAACATATCCAAATTGCCTCAGCACACGCTCTGGCAAGTGTGTTTGAAAACATGACATGCCGCACATTATCCACCCTGAGAACCAAATGATGTCCTCCAACGGATGACTCTCATATGGATAGAAAATGATGTCATCAACCAAAAGACGATCCAATGCCACCCTGTAAGAATACTCCACAACAATGCCCTTTTTATGCATGAACCGACAAGTGCGTGGACAGTCCTCTCTATAACACATATCAATATCCCTCGGACAAATTCTTGGAAAGTGTTCATATATCCATGCCTTGAAAAATAAAAAATTATATCATTAAACATGATGTGTGAAAATATGATAAATTTAAACATGTGTGAAAATCAAAAATATATCATTAAACACGATGTGTGAAAACCTGATAAATATTATAAATTTAACAATTTAAGATATAAAATTTTACCTGCATCAAACAAGTGTAGCCAGACAAGGACGCACATTTGGGTTTAGTCATGTTACATAGATAATTGTATAGGAAAGCAAGAGCAGCAGATTACCTCCAACAGGTATATGTAGCAAGCACGAGACGTCATCCAAGGTGATAGTCATTTCACCTACAGGAAGGTGAAAACTGCTCGTCTCTGAGTGCCACATCTCTGAGAAAGCAATCAAGAGGTCGTGGTCCACCTAACCATAATTTGTCTTCAAGAGCGGGTAAAGACCAAATGCCCTGATTACATTCCAAAACCACCCCATATCATCAACCTATGGAGGTAATGCTGTTGGAAATTTAGGTCTTAATAAAACAGAATTCATAAAACATGTTCAATAATTATGAATCAATAGTGGAAGCAAACAAAAAACATTGAACATAATTATGATAGGATCTACGACATGTTTGATTTATTAAGGATACGAATTAGGGATTAGGAATACCTGAAAGAAGCTTTCATGGCAGCTCTCTCATTAACAAGGATAACCAAAGAGAGGAGATGATCTGAAACACACAATAGAGTTAGCGGCGGCTGATTTGGTTCTTCCTCAACCGGTACCTTTATGCCTCAAGTTCTCTTCAGATGGGGAGAAGAGAGAGTTTGCTATGTACGGTGTATTGGGGACCATAGCCTCTTTTATATTGGATGACCATTAGGGTTTCCCATTATTCCGTTAATGGGCCATCCAGACATCCACTCATTGAGTCCATATCAACTAATTAAATATTTAATTAATTATCCAATTAGAAATCTAATAGCCTTATTACTTAATTTGATCACTAATCAATTAAGGCTCACAATTGATAAATAGCTAATATAATTATTATTACGATATTTGCCCACATAATATTATCGGAATATAATTAAATAATAAAATATTCCAACAATCTCCCACTTGGGCTACATATCTTAATAATTATACCAGAATTCTTTAGGCGCGCGTCTGAATGCTATTTATCTTTAGATTTCAACTTTACAATCTGGTCCACCTCATACATTAATGATGGGACCACCGCGGCTGTCGTCACTGACGTATAATGTGACGGAACCCCGACGACCACCATATCAATGCACTTGATGACATAGATCGATATGGATGAGTGACATGGAAATTTCATGTGATGTGATCTCTAAATCATGTCTATTTCCAACTGGTCCAACTAAAAAACTTTAGTGAGATCAAAACTGAAGATTTGCAAATTTAATATTTGCACAAACTGATACAGAAATGGTTATAATAAACATAACCTCATGAACTTTATATCTGCAGAAAATCATAACATAAAGTCTGTATCAATATCAAAACAGAAGTATAGAACATAAAATAAAAGAGACTCCCACTAATCTAAGACATCCTTAATGACAACAACCATATGAAAGACTTTATGTGTCATGTCTTTGATTAGTGGGTCACCTAGCATAAAGTTTGTCTCTAATGTTCTATCATTTAACAACAATAATTTATAAGGGGATGAACCTTATAAACTTTGTTATTAAAACATTATATGACTACATTATGTCACTATATAACTTAAATGGTTTTTCAATACCCTTTTACTATGCAACCAAGTGACATAAATACTTACAGTCATTTCCTGGGTTAGGATGTGTATTATATACACACATCCAAAAGTCAGAGTCTGACACACAAATGATCTCCAAATTGTCAGATCCCTGATGTGAGCATAAACTCTCTTGTTCTCTTTAAAAAATCCTTATGGTTGAGTTTTCAACAATTCAAACTTTGAATTGCTCAAATATCTGCCAAACAATCTTATTATACGCTATTTCCAAATGCGTATAATAAAATCGTACATAAAAATCCTATAGGAAAAGTGTAGGAAAATACTTAAATTTCTGAATTGATAAATTTCCTAATGGGCAATATTTGAGACTGAAAAGTCTCTCTCGATGATTGAGGTCATTCATAAATTTATTAACTTTAATGTCAATTTATTTTCAACTTTAATGATATAACTCTTTTGTGATATCCGAATAGTACCTTGAGAAGAATCTCTAAGTATTGAAATTAATACAAAAGAGGTGTCCCCAGGTTCTTTCATCACTAACTTTTGTTAGAGATTTCTTTGGTTTCACATTACTAACATATATCATAGTTGACTAAATAAAATAAAATTGACACATTAAAATATGAATATAAATTTACTCCCACTGAGCTTACTAAATCCACAACTCTACTTAATATTATCTCAAAACCAAATGAGACAATTACTTTATGAGAATTTGTGGTAACACTAAAGAGACAAATTTCTTAACTTATAAGTGGATTTCACGACTTTGCAAACCATCTACTTTGTATCAATTGACACAGAAGCTTTATTTCGTTGCACCAAATTATATCATTAATGTCACCATTAAGAAACACTATATTGAAATCCATCTTATGCAGCTCCAAAATTATAACAAGCAAACTAGTATCATGACTGTCTTAATAGAGTCTTTCAAATAAAATAAATAGAATTTCTCTTTTCAGTCAATTCTTTATGATACTAGAAGCCCTAGTTCTTGAGGGTGTTGAGTTTGATCTATACGAATTAATTTCATAACTTGATTGAGAGGAAGAACAATAATGTCCTTATGAGGTTCCAAATATACTATACTAATAGTAACAATATGAATTGGTTTAGAACCAATTCTTCCTCATTCAATTTTATTCTATTTCCATATCTCTCCCCCAAACTCAATATCCTCAAGAAAACTTAACAATTTATGTCTCAAACATTTCCTTAAGTTGTGGGACGAAAAACTTATAGTTTTCAAACCCTTAAACAATTATAGAATGTCACAAGTCATAACTGAATTGACTCTAATAACTAAACTTAAAAGACACACTGAATCATCATTTGAAAATAAAACTCGAAATATCTTGATTTAGTCAAAGAGAAATTAAAACAAAAAATTAATTCAAATAATGATTCATCAAATTGTCTTTTAAATACAAAAAATAAGCTAGCAACGACAATCTAAAATTAGTATAAAATGAATAAACAATCTTTATCGACTTTGTCCATTCTAAATTGATATATCTTTCAACATCATTGGGTATAAGTCAGTCAAGATTACCTTTCTTTATTTGCCCTTATCTTTTGAGGTATTTTCCGAATGAGCACTATTTTATTTTCTCTTGCTTCAGCTTTTCTTTATTTGCACACTTTATGAATTGATCCTTTAAAGGATCATTTCTAACTTTAACAGTTATAAACTTAATTGTGCAAAGAGAATACTAAATGCTAAATTTTCGAACAAGTCATATGATAGTCGAAATTACTGAATTTTCGAACAAGTCATCTGACAGTCGAAATTAATTATAATGTCTCAGCAAGATTAAATATTTACATAATGTGCTCAATAATTTCTTTACCTAATAATCTTAATGAAATACCAGTCTCCAATGAGATATTGTCTTTCTTTATATTGCTTTAAAAGCACCTTAGTTTAAGCAAAGAAAATATGACAAAAATTGTCAACTTAAATAACACTGATAAGATTTCTGATCTTTTAACTTTATGATCGCATAAGACCTATAAGATTTGGTGTATACTCACTTGTCAAACTTGATTCTCACATTAGATACTAAATTTGCAAGAGAATGTGAGTTTCACCACCCTTATATAAGGTCTAGATCCAAGAACAATGTTAATATTATTCTTTAATTCCTAAAAGTTAAAACTTTTAAGAGTTAAAAATTTAACTCAAATTGACAGATACATAAACTATATTAGCTTAAAGAGTAGCAAAAGCACTCACCAAAATACCTAGCGCACCATTGATATTAAGTCTTTAAACAATAATATCAATTGCTAGTGGTATTTTTACAGCAATGATCAAACAATGACAATTTACTTTGACAAAGAATAAATTCTTATAATTGTCATATGTTTACCATTATATTTGTGTGGATGTAAACTCTTAAATGTATAAATAAGTTTACACTCACACAACATTATCACACATGTCTATAAAATATTATAGAAACGTGCTTCTTTATTTGTAAATAATGTTGAGGCAAAATCCCTAATTAATTTTAAAGATAACAAACCCTAAGTGATTAAAGGATTAATGGACTTTGATTAGTTTCTTGGTATTTAACTTGTGTTCTTGAGTGTTTAATTAAGACAGGAACAAGATATGAATCATACCAAGATACAAGGAATCAAAGAAAGAACTTTGTCATAGTTCAGAAGGTTGGACTCAGTTCAGAAGCTGAACACAGTTCAGAATGTTGGACACTGTTCAGAAGCTAAAATGAAGTTCAGAAGCTGAACACAGTTCAGAATGTTGGACACTGTTCAGAAGCTAAAATGAAGTTCAGAAGCTGAACATAGTTCAGAAGCTAAAATGAAGATCAGAAGCTGAAACACAGTTCAGAAGGTGAAATCCTGTTCAGATGCAGCAATGTTGATCAGAAGCTGAACATAGTTCAGAAGCTGATATGCAGTTCAGAAGGTTGTTCACAAGATCTGAAACCTTGTCATAAAGCTGCTCATACATCAGCCCAGAAGTTCAAGAACATGCATGCCACACGTGACACAAATAAATGTCCAAGAAAAACATACTTGCATGGATCAATCAAGAAATAAAGGCATCTACAAAATGAATGTCAAAAAGGACATTCAATGTTCATTTAAGACTATGAACATTGAATTAACAGGAATATTCCAAAAGGGAATATCATCCTAGATAATCAAACTACCTCACTTCATTTATGTTTCACTATTAGGATTTGATTACATCAAATGGAAGTCTTACAAGTCATCCTAAGTGAAACAAAAAGGATATTCTGAAGTTCAGAATGTTCAATACAGCACATGCTCCAATTCTGACAAGCTACAGTAAAGCAGTTGGAAAAGTAAAGCAAAAAGCCAAATCACAATCTCAAAGTCAGAATCCATGAGATCTTGACACCTAAGGGGTTGGTACTGTTACAGACCAGCAAAATCCCCTAAAGCATGGGCATGAAGTGATGGTTCCACTTTCCTCTCTCCTGCACACAATCCAAGACTGATTTGCAAAGCTCTTGGCACAGCAACATTCTGATGAACTGCACGCATAAACAAGAGTTCATAAGCAATCCAGAAATTCATATGTTCACTCATACATGATGAACCCAGATGAATGTCATCAAGAATGCAACAACATTCTGAAGTATTCTCAAGAACAGAACAACATTCTGAAAGTCAGAATGTTCACCCAGATTTTCAAGTAAAAATCAGTGGGGCCCAGGACACATGGCACAAGACCATTGGTCACCCTCCAACGGTTACAAAAGACCAAGAACTCTATAAATAGAAGTGGAAGGCTCAGCATTACACACATAATTGCAAAGCATACAAGAAAACATTTACAAAGTGTTTGAAGCTTTAGCATCTCAAATTGATCATCACTCAAAGTGTAAATCAATTCTCTTTATCTTGTCAAAGATAAACTCTCCCCCTCCTCTTCTGAAAGTCCTCTTCTTAACCTCACTTCTTAAATTCTCCAATCAATTGTAAAGAGCAAATCTCATCTAGTTTTAAGGGTATTAAAGTCTAGGTTGAGTAACATAGTACAAAGTCTGGTGTGACTTAGTACAGAAGGTTGAGAGCCTGCTGAGGCTTAGAGAATACAGGTTGTAACCGTTCCAAGTGGACAAGATTGTAAGGTGCAGGATTTGAGAGGGTATCTCAAGCATCATAGTGGAAAACTCTCACAAGATTGTGAGGAGTGGACTAACCCACATTGGGTGAACCACTATAAAATTCTGTGTGTCTTTCTTCTCTCCCTATACTCTTTATATTACTGCATACACATCACACACACAACACTGAATTTAAATATCTTATTCTGCAACTGACACTTCAGAACGTTCTGAAGTCTGTTTAACTTTGTTCTTCCAAGAAACAACTTGAGAAGTAATTTTTAAGTACAGGATTAGATTTTAAAAAGGGTCACAATTCAAACCCCCCCTTTCTTGTGACTATATTATCTACTTCAAATAAAAGACCTTAACAAGATACCAAGCGCACCATTAAAACACAGTCTTTGGATTGCTAAGAATTAATTGCAAGCGGTACTCTCAATGTAATGATCAAACATTGGTGATAAGTCCTGTCAAATAATAGTCACCTTTGGGCATCCTATTATCCACATGGAAAATTACTTTACAATCACCACATATTTACCATCACAGGTATGTAACTATCCGGCCAAGTTGTGTCTTCCTTGGGGCCGACGACAACTCGCATAAATAATTACACACTACATCTTTTGTAACTTCAGTTGAGTCGAATCTACGCAACAGAGGTTACTTGGGCAACATTATTGTTTCAACCGACTCAACCACAATTACTAGATAATTTTAATAAATATTAAATGGGGTGATAAATCCTGTCAAATAATAGTCACCTTAGGGTATCCTATTATTTACACGGAAAATTACTTTATAATCACCACACATTTACTATCACATGCATGTAATTATCCGGCCAAGTTGTGTCTTCCTTGGGGCCGACTACAACTCGCATGAATAATTGCATACTACGTCTTTTGTAAGTTCAGTTGAATTAAATCTACGCAACAAAGGTTACTTTGGCAACATGTTGCTTCAACCAAAACAACTGCAATTACTAGACATTTCACAATAAATTAAATGTTTTTAAATGGGAATGGTCTTTAAATTTACAAGGCACTACTAACATAATGTAGGCCGAATTAGTCCATTATGTCGCTAAGTAACCATAAGGCCACTCAGCAACCCTTAAGTGTGAAGACAAGTTCACAAGAATTTGAAAGAAGATGCAAGTCAAAAATCACACCAATGTGTGTATGACAATACATTTACAGGCATCGTATAAAAGCGAAAACATAAATAGCATGAAATATGTCAAAAATGCATGATTGGAGGAAAAGAAAAATGATGTTATTGTAGAAACTTAATAACAACAATCTCAAACATCACAATCATGCTATAAACCAAATATTCAATTTCAAATCAAATAAAAAAAAATTGAATCTTTATATGCCAAAAATATTCATGCCACAATTGATTCACATATAGCAATGATTCTTTAAATAAAATAATGAATAACTCTAAACTTAATTATTTCCTAAATAAGGAAACAAACTTTATATGTTTATAAATGAACAAACAAAACTAGAATCAATATTTTCCAAAATTAAAGAATCCAATCCTTACTTTCTATATAAAATTAAAATTGTTCATAATATTTTGAGATTCATTATTAAAAGGCAACAAATATATCAAAATATATTTTGATCTTTATTTGCCTACTTCTCAAAACAAACTTTATGTACAAAATCTTCGTGAATCAAAACTAATTTCAAATAGAAATTAAATTCTAAGATATGATAGCATATTTGAAAATTATATTAACCAAAAGATTTGATTTAAAATCAAATAACCAAAATCAAAATAAAATTCAAATCTTTATCAAATCCAAATATATTTAGCCAAATAGTATATGATAACCAAAATTATTGTTCTTCAAACAAATAACAAACGCAACATTTTCAAAATATTTGGAAAATAAATCTCAAGATTTGCTTAAATCAAGTATAGCAAAACATAAAACTCGATCCAAAATTAAACATTGTTGCTTTATAGATAATCATGCCCAATTAATTTCAGCTACATTACTTAAATAATTATTCACATAATTATTAGTAGTGCATGAGTGCAGTCAGTAGCCTCTCAAGGTGCCAAATACATATAATATCTTGGCCATATATTTGGTCAAATAAAATCAATCAATTTCAGAAATAAGAATTGCCCAGAACTAATAATCTCTTAGTCCAAATTGAATTCAGGGTGGAAAATAAAACACGCCTTTTAACAAGAAAAATGAATTCAAACATGCTTATAATCGTTTCTATATCCAAAAATTAAAGTGAACAACAAACAAAAAAGAAATCGTTCCATGGGCTTATGGACAAACAACCAAAGAAAATTGATTTACACCAACAATTAGTCACGATGACTCAAAAAATATCGTGAAACAAATTGCAACACAAATCATTGAAAAACTCTTGGGTAAAATAATTGAGAGTTTATTAAAGAAATTAGGGAAGAACAACCCTAATAAATCAAACATGAAGACCCGCTTTGATACCACTTGTTGGAAATTTAGGTCTTAATAAAATAGAATTCATAAAACATGTTCAATAATTATGAATCAATAGCGGAAGCAAACAAAAAACATTGAACATAATTATGATAGGATCTACGACATGTTTGATTTATTAAGGATACGAATTAGGGATTAGGAATACCTGAAAGAAGCTTTCATGGCAGCTCTCTCATTAACAAGGATAACCAAAGAGAGGAGATGATCTGAAACACACAATAGAGTTAGCGGCGGCTGATTTGGTTCTTCCTCAACCGGTACCTTTATGCCTCAAGTTCTCTTCAGATGGGGATATGTACGGTGTATTGGGGACCATAGCCTCTTTTATATTGGATGACCATTAGGGTTTCCCATTATTCCGTTAATGGGCCATCCAGACATCCACTCATTGAGTCCATATCAACTAATTAAATATTTAATTAATTATCCAATTAGAAATCTAATAGCCTTATTACTTAATTTGATCACTAATCAATTAAGGCTCACAATTGATAAATAACTAATATAATTATTATTACGATATTTGCCCACATAATAATATCATAATATAATTAAATAATAAAATATTCCAACAAATGCTTCTTTCAAGTCTATTATTTGCTTGGCATTGTTAAGAACCCGAGAGGTTTTACCACGGTCCTGTGAAAAAAAAATGGAGACAAGGAAAAAATCAATTTCCAAAAACGAACACATAAATCCAGTCAATACACACAATTTACATAAAATATGAAAGCTATCAATATAAATGCACTAAATTAATATGCTACCAAAACCAATAATAATAATGATGCAGTAGTGCTTAATTAGCAAATTGGAATTGTTGTAAATGTGCTAACTGCCAAAATTATGAAGAAGTTGTTGAGGCATTTCTATTGTGCTCGCATTTCTATTGTGCTAATTGGAATTGCATTTCTATTGTGCTCGTATTTTGAATCGTAAATGTTGCTGATTTGAATCGGATTTTAAACTAATTTGATGTGATTCATTATTACTATATAAATAGGTTGAAGAATTTGAAAGAATATGAAGAACACTAATGTTTAGACCCATCCAGGTTCTATACACATTTTTTTAATGATAGTTCATGTGTATGACATGTTCGACCCATCAAGATTCTATATACATTTGTTAATTTCTTCAATTATATAAAAACAATTTTTCATTGTGTTTTTTATATTCTTGTTAACTCTTTAAGGTTCATTGTTGGTGACGTGTTGTAGTCCAAAATTGTTACAATTTGGACTGTCATTTGTTCCTGCATCTCTCCGGTTGTGTTTCCGTCCCAAATTTGTGTTGCAGTCAATATAAGAGGTAAGTTTCTTTCACAATAAGTTATTTAGATTGGGCAATTAATATGATGCATGTTCTGGTGTTGTGCAATTTCAGTGAAACATGTTGGAAAGCTTCAGGTTTGTGGGAAATGTGAGCCGTCACAGTTTTGTCATTAGTTAAAATGTGCCTTAGTCGGTTGAGTGGAGTAGATAAATGTTTATGAACTAGTACCTTGAGTCTCGATTTCCAAGCAATTTGATTATGAGAGTTTTTACTGTTTTGAAATAGTCGGCTAGGAGGGAAGACAATGCAAGTGTTTCAAAAAATATTAGATTTATCTTATGACATAAATACTTATGCACAGGGCTGTTCCTACGAATCTGGAGGCTCGGCTCTAAAAATAAAAAGAGGCCCGTAACACAATAAGCATATCATCTGACTGTAAGAGCTTGCTAACCAAATTATCGTGGAAGCCTATGTAGTACCCTAATTTTGTCCTGCGCATTTTAAAACCAAAAATCAAAAAAAGTCAAAGAGGGGAAAAAGTCAAAAGTCAACAAAAGTCAACAGAAAAGTCAACTTTTCAAAATTGAGGACTTCGCAATGCGAAGCTCACTTCGCACTGCGAAGTCTGCGATTTTTCTGCAGATTTTTGGTTTCTTGGATTTAATTCCAGATTTTGTTGCACATCACTTCCATAATTTTTTTAAGTAGCATTCATGGCCAATTGGGCCAAGCAAAGCCAGAGTTGAAGGACTTGCCATTAATGCCAAGGTTAGAAGTTTTTTCTTCCAACCTAGCATGTGACAAGCAAGTGGGCTTGCCCTTGGGCAGCTCTAGCCCCTCCCAGGTGACCTGCTAACCACCACAAGGTTGCCAGCCACCTGCTTGAGGACTTTCCTCCTGCTTGCTGCCCCAAAAACCAGTCAAACCAGCTGGATTTTCTCACTTGAAAAGCCATGAGTGCCTACTCTGTTTTGCAGCAGCTTTTCACCCTCTCACACCAGCCAATTTTAGCCTTTTCATCCCTCAATCTCTGCACAATACAGTGCACGTTTTTATTGACCAACCATTGAGATTGCAAGGATTGATCCCCAAGCATTAGCCATTTGCAAATCAGCTTTGTTCTTCATCATTACCTTCTAGAATAGGTTGAATTTGTGGCTGAAATCAAGCTGGAACTTGCCCCTTGGCACAAGGCAGGGTTGCCTCTATCCATTAGCATTTAATGCAAAGGGATTCAGCTTGATCTTGGCCACAAATCAGCTGAATCAAGGGATTGTGTAATGATGACAAAGATTTGATTTTGGCCTATAAATACAAGGCAATGCCCAAGGTTAAACACTCACAATTAGATAGAAAACACAACATTCAAAGAGCAGAAACTCTACTCATTTCAACCTACAAATCTCCACAAATAACCAGAAACAATCCATCCACACAAAGCTTTCAAAAGTTCAAGTTCATCACAAATCTTCAAACCTTTGTGAAAGCCTTCAACCAAATCAAGCCAAGTGCAGCTGGAGCTTTGCTAAGGAGTTCTGTAAGTTACTAAGCTCTTTATCTTGCATTTCTAATTGTGTTTGCATAGCTATTTTGGCTCAAAACCTTTTGGTCCTAAAAAACCCCTTTTGAATTTCAAAGAAATCCCAAGGTTTTCAAAACATCAAAATTGGTTTGTACAACCTTTTTCATCCCAAAAACTCAAAGCTTTTCACCCATATATAAGGTCTTGAGTGTGTTCAGAAGTTGTTTCTGAACAAATGTTCAGAAACAGCTTCTGAACCCAAAATTTCGCATGCTTCGCAGTGCGAAGTCATGGTCGCAGTGCGACCATGACAGAACTCAGAACCTGAGTTTTTGTGTCCAAACAACCAATTTTTGAGGTTCTAGCCCCAGAGCTCAGAACCAAAGAGTTTTTAAACCCATGTTCTTCAAGTCATAACAAGGTTTTTGCTTAATTTTGGCAAATCACAAGTTCGTATAACCATTTTGTGGATAACTTGCAAAGCAAGTTATGTTCCCAAATTTCCAAAACCACATGAACCAACAAGCTATGTTCAGCTTTTCAATCTAAACTTGAGCAATAAATATTGTTCATGATGTTCAAAACTCAAAAATGAACATACACCGGTAATGTGCGCATTTTCGCAAAATGAGACGAACTTGCGCGTTTTCTAGCAAATTTGCTAAACCTTCCCATTTTGGGTTTTCAAACCAAATGTTTTGACTTACTTTGGGATTTCTAAAAAAATTCAATCCAAAAACATGAATGAAAAAGGGATGGTGTGACGTATGTCTCTCCATCGCCCCGATTGTACGAATGCGTGACGTATGTCTCGTCATTCGGACAATCGTCATTCCATTTTCAATATGTACAACCCTAACCAAACCAAAACTCGGCCCCTTGTGGTCGATCCAAACCTTTTGGTCCCCCGTTGGCCATTAGACTCAACCCCTCGACTCGTTTGAGTCCACTCGGTCAATGTTCGACTCGTCCGAGTCCATTGTACCCGTTCTTGATCTCAGTGGATCAATCGAACAATCGCCCGACTCTTCGGAGTCCACTCGGTCAATGTTTGACTTATAGAAGTCCATTGTACCTCTCTTGGTCCCATAGCGACCAATTCAACCTTCTACCCTAACGGACGTAACTTTTAACAATTCTAATGTGATTCGCGAACGAACGCTTAATAAGTCTCCAAGTGCGAGCATACAAGCAACGTTTAATCGCAAGAATTCGGTTAAAACATCGTCCAATTAAAATCAACCAACACACATACGTTTTTCTACCAAAGAACTACGTATGCTTTGAATTCTCCGACTACCGGGAGATACGTAGGAGCAAGATCGACATCTTGTCAAGCACAATAATAATAAAACTTTTTTTTCTCTTTTCGTTTGTTTTTATCTCTTTCCCCCCCTTATTATATTTTTAGCATAAATGAACACGCACGCAAAGTATAAAAAAAAGCAATTCAAGCTTTAACCAAATAGAAGGTTCCCGTTGAGTACAACGGACGTGAGGGGTGCTAATACCTTCCCCTCGCGTAACCGACTCCCGAACCCGACAATGGTTGCGATGACCTAATCCTTATCCTCATCGTCTAAAGGGTTTTATTATCGTTTCCCTTTACAAACAAAAAAAACTTAAGGGTTTATCAACGTTCCCTTTACACAAAAACTTTGGTGGCGGCTTCACAAAGGCACCTCCGAGCGTTCGAGGACGACCTCGGAGGAATCTGCGCGTCTTTTTCCCGAGGAAAAAAACGAGGTGCGCACAGCTGGCGACTTCACTGGGGACCTGTTCCCACTAGCGAGTCAAGCCTAACCTATTTGGGTTAAAAACAATTGCTTTATTTTCTTTGCGTGCCATGTTTATTTATTTTATTCATGCATGTTATATTTATGCTTTATGTTTATATTTGCTTTATTTGCTTTATATTCATATTATATATATCAAATGTGGGGGTTACTTGAGTGATGTTACTCCACATTGTTCGGGTTAATGCCGGACGTGTGAGGCTCTCTACCCGAGCTTGAGAGAAAAACTAAGTTAGAAGGAGGTTGTGTGCGGAAGCCCGCGTTGACGTATGTCCGTGAGGTAGGATGTCCAACCCCGCTTAGAGGAGATTTTCACGTGGAATTAATTGAAGTCATGTCGACGTATGTCCATAGACAACCCTAATTCCATGTGAGGTCTATGACTCTAAGGACCTCTTCTTAGGAGATTTCACAATTTAGAGCCTACACGTGAGGATGGGGGGAAGTTCCGAACCTTCATATACCAAACCCCTGCATGTCATAACATTTGCATTCATAAAACTTTTTGCATAAACAAAAAAAGAGGGGCATATTTTTGCATACTCACTGCATTCATACAGTCACATGCATTTTCATACATTTCAAAGAGAAACCCACATCATTCCCTCACCAAAAAAAAAGAAGTACCCGACCCGGTGTACAGTAGCGTTTCGGATGAGATCCGAGCAACCGGAAGGCCATCGAAATTTCGGAAATCATTTCTTTGTCCAAGTAATTTATCTTGTTTTTTTAAAAAAAAAAAAACAATCATTTTGCTCTTCCCAAGGCAAATGATTAATTTTTATGGGACCCCCATATTTCAAATCATTTCCGTCATTAATAAATTTGCGGTTTATGTTCAAAAGAGTTCGTTTTTCTTTCGTTCTCAAATAAATTTTCATAAACCCTACAAAAAAAATCACATAAATACACCACCAAAAATAACACTGCTACAATCCCTTTTGACTTCAATCTTCAAATTAACCAAACGGAAGATGATAATAAGGACGATTTTGAACCTCCTGAGAGATTGTCCAGACTTGGGGATCAAGAGGATAGGGTAATACAACCTCACCAAGAGAACCTTCAAAAGAATGGCACTACAGTTTTCCCTCTGCCGAGGCACACTCTACAAGAGAAATTAGGTCTTACTCAAATGTGCGGATAAACGTGAAGCAGTCATGCTCACCGAAGAAATCCATGAGAAGTCCTTCCAAACCCATGCCAAGACATGTCACAAGTGACAAATTTATGCCAACAAGGGGCACATCCCTCCAACACCTCTGAATGTCATGACATCACCCTAACCTTTCTCTATGTGGGGCACAGACATGTTTGGAATGATTGAGCCAAAGGCTTCAAAAAGGGCACCAGTTCATACTAGTTGCCATCAACTGTTTCACCAAATGGGTCGAAGCAGCTTCCTATGCAAACATGACCAAACAAGTGGTCGCCCAACCCATCAAAAAAAAGAAACCATTTGCCGTTACGGCACTCCCCACAAATTCCCACAAAAAGCCAAGTCGTCATTGGCATTCCTCACATCACCAATTTCCAAAAAAAAAAGCCAATTTTTATTGGCATCCCCAAACAAACAAAGCCCAATTTCCATTGGCAATCACAAACCCCACTTCCAATAAAAGCCCAATTGTCATTGGCATTCCCATCCAAAAAAAAAAAAACAAAAGCCCGACTTCGCTCGGCATCCCATCAAAGAAGCCCGACCTTGCTCGGCATCCAATCTCAATAAAAGCCCGACCTTGCTCGGCATCCAATCTCAATAAAAGCCCGACTTCGCTCGGCATCCATACACCCAAAAGCCCAATTTTCATTGGCACTCACAAACATATTCCCAAATACCATTTCCAATAAAAGCCCAATTTCCATTAGCCCTTACAAACACAATCACACATAAAGCCCAATTTTCATTGGCATCTCCACACCAAAAACAAAAAGCCCGACCTCGCTCGGCAACCAAAAAACAAAAAGCCCGACCTCGCTCGGCAACCAAAACCAAAAAGTCCGACCTTGCTCGGCATCCAAACACCCAAGACCCAATTTCCATTGGCATTCAAACACAAACAAGGTTCGACCAACTAAACCCCATAAAAGAGAAACACCTCACAGCATTGGGGCATGGACAGCTCGACAAGAAAGTTCATTCTCAAGAATTTAGAGAAGAAGACTTAATGCTTGAAAAAGGTATTACCCACCCACAAGGATCCCCCTATCAATAAACTCCGGCGCAGTCAAAAAAAATATTATGCCAAAAAGAAAAGAGCTCGCTAAATCGAAAACCCGAAAAGGGCGGTTTAGGCAATAGAGAGCGTCCTGGTAGATCGAAAACCTGAAAAGGCGGTCTAGGCAAAAATTAAGGACACCAAAAAAGGAAATATACCCCAGTGGACTGAAAACTCGAAAGAGCGGTCCAGGTAAAAGTTAGGGGTTTCAAAAAAAAAAAAGAAGAAAAGAGGCAAAAGACTGCGGCACGTGAGGTCCGGACAGAATTCAAGAGGGAAAGAGTCAACCTCATTATCATCTTTCAAAAAAAAAAGGGATTATTTCAAAGTCATAGGGAAAGTAGCACGTGAAACCCAAGCAAATCTTCATTTGTCTTTTTGTTTCTTCCTTTTTCTCTATCTCAGTAATCACCTCTTATAGGGATTACATTTTCACGAATAGTTACCCATACAAGGGACTAAATTTCGTTGATAAAAAATCAGTTTTAAAACCTTTTCATTGTTATGCGTCCTTATTTGCTCATAAAATGTGTTTTTATTCATGATAAATAATGCATTGAAATATGGGAATAACATAAAAAAAAAAAAAACAAAAAATGTGTGTTTTTTTACTTGGACGTTAAATGTCGAAAGAATTTCGTTGGTCCCCGGTATTGCATCAGAGGACTCAAAACTTGAAGCTTTGCATCAGTCATTTTAAGACTCATGCTCTTCAGCAGAAACAAGTGCGTAGCTCACGACGCGTAAAACGCAAAGATCCCGGGTGTCGGAGGAACAGATCTCCCCAAATAAAACTCACCCCCATACATCTTTTTCATCCACTAAGGCCGGATATCGATCATGCTTCCAAAATGATCCTTATATCCCCAGTGAGATCAACCAAAACCAAAAAGCCCGACCTCGTTCGGCAACCAAAATCAAAAAGCCCGACCTCGCTCGGCAACCGACAAAAAGCCCGACCTCGTTCGGCAACCAAAATCAAAAAGCCCGACCTCGCTCGGC
The DNA here is from genome assembly GCA_018208015.1 of Medicago ruthenica. Lineage (NCBI taxonomy): Eukaryota > Viridiplantae > Streptophyta > Magnoliopsida > Fabales > Fabaceae > Medicago > Medicago ruthenica. The sequence goes on along the minus strand of CM031378.1, from coordinate 99,125,567 downwards.
AACCAACAAAAAGCCCGACCTCGCTCGGCAACCGAACCAAAGTCCAATATTCATTGGCAAAGCAAAGAACTACGTAAGCTTTGAATTCTCCATCCCACCAGGAGATACGTAGGAGCAAGATCATCATCTTGTCAAGCACAACAAACCAAAGAACTACGTAAGCTTTGAATTCTCCATCCCACCAGGAGATACGTAGGAGCAAGATCATCATCTTGTCAAGCACAACAAACAATAAAGCCCAATTTTCATTGGCCCACAATAAAGCCCAAATTTTATTGATATTCCCCAGGGAGTCTCAACCCAAAACAAAAAGTCCAATCATTATTGGCAAACCCACACAAATCTTCGAGCTTAAGCTCGAACTACACCGGTTTTGATCCCGTTTGGGTATGTAGGCAAAGGACTTCGTCCTTCCAAACCGACCAACCAAAAAACACAAATTTTCGGGCTTAGGCTCGAACTACACCGGTTTTGATCCCATTTGGGTATGTAGGCAAAGGACTTCGTCCTTCCAAACCGATCAACCAAAAAACAAACACAAAAAAGAGAGCCCAACTGTCATGAACACAACCACAAACAAAGACCGACTCTGCTCGGCACCCAAACAACATCATTTTATTCATGCATGCATATTTAAAACCATTCATACATATGCATTTCATTCCATAAAGCATGCATCCTTAACAAGGATTCTCCAGTGAGTATCACATATTCACCAGCATCCATCAACATTCAACCAGGGGCACCTATTTAGGGTAAGACCGCAGCTCGTTAGGAATCGATATTCAGAAGTAGTACCTGAATAAGATCACCTAGCTTAGGTATCGACCTCTAGAAGCAATACCTAGAGTAGATCACCTCCCCCAGTGTATCGACCTTCAGTGTTAGCGGCTGAATAAGATCACAGCTCGTTAGGAATCGATATTCAGAAGCAGTACCTGAATAAGATCACCTAGCTTAGGTATCGACCTCTAGAAGCAATTCCTAGAGTAGATCACCTCCATCAATGTTCCACCTCTAGTGACAGTGCCTAGAGTAAATCACCATCCTTAGGTATCGACCTCTAGTGACAGTGCCTAGAGTAGATCACCTCCATCAATGTTCCACCTCTAGTGACAGTGCCTAGAGTAAATCACCATCCTTAGGTATCGACCTCTAGTGACAGTGCCTAGAGTAGATCACCTCCATCAATGTTCCACCTCTAGTGACAGTGCCTAGAGTAAACCACCATCCTCAGGAATCAACCTCTAGAAGCAGTGCCTAGATAAGATTACCTTCATTCCCCAGTGGATCTACCTCCAGTGTTAGCGGCTGGATACGATCAACCCCTACCAACCCTTTCATTTGCATTTCGCGAAGGACAAAATTCGGGTCCTTCTTTTTCTTTTTACTTAATTGATCTCCGCAAAGAGTTCATGAGATGCCCTCGGCACTCACGCACTCTATGCGAAGACACAATTAAGTAGGGGCAGCTGTAGTACCCTAATTTTGTCCTGCGCATTTTAAAACCAAAAATCAAAAAAAGTCAAAGAGGGGAAAAAGTCAAAAGTCAACAAAAGTCAACAGAAAAGTCAACTTTTCAAAATTGAGGACTTCGCAATGCGAAGCTCACTTCGCACTGCGAAGTCTGCGATTTTTCTGCAGATTTTTGGTTTCTTGGATTTAATTCCAGATTTTGTTGCACATCACTTCCATAATTTTTTTAAGTAGCATTCATGGCCAATTGGGCCAAGCAAAGCCAGAGTTGAAGGACTTGCCATTAATGCCAAGGTTAGAAGTTTTTTCTTCCAACCTAGCATGTGACAAGCAAGTGGGCTTGCCCTTGGGCAGCTCTAGCCCCTCCCAGGTGACCTGCTAACCACCACAAGGTTGCCAGCCACCTGCTTGAGGACTTTCCTCCTGCTTGCTGCCCCAAAAACCAGTCAAACCAGCTGGATTTTCTCACTTGAAAAGCCATGAGTGCCTACTCTGTTTTGCAGCAGCTTTTCACCCTCTCACACCAGCCAATTTTAGCCTTTTCATCCCTCAATCTCTGCACAATACAGTGCACGTTTTTATTGACCAACCATTGAGATTGCAAGGATTGATCCCCAAGCATTAGCCATTTGCAAATCAGCTTTGTTCTTCATCATTACCTTCTAGAATAGGTTGAATTTGTGGCTGAAATCAAGCTGGAACTTGCCCCTTGGCACAAGGCAGGGTTGCCTCTATCCATTAGCATTTAATGCAAAGGGATTCAGCTTGATCTTGGCCACAAATCAGCTGAATCAAGGGATTGTGTAATGATGACAAAGATTTGATTTTGGCCTATAAATACAAGGCAATGCCCAAGGTTAAACACTCACAATTAGATAGAAAACACAACATTCAAAGAGCAGAAACTCTACTCATTTCAACCTACAAATCTCCACAAATAACCAGAAACAATCCATCCACACAAAGCTTTCAAAAGTTCAAGTTCATCACAAATCTTCAAACCTTTGTGAAAGCCTTCAACCAAATCAAGCCAAGTGCAGCTGGAGCTTTGCTAAGGAGTTCTGTAAGTTACTAAGCTCTTTATCTTGCATTTCTAATTGTGTTTGCATAGCTATTTTGGCTCAAAACCTTTTGGTCCTAAAAAACCCCTTTTGAATTTCAAAGAAATCCCAAGGTTTTCAAAACATCAAAATTGGTTTGTACAACCTTTTTCATCCCAAAAACTCAAAGCTTTTCACCCATATATAAGGTCTTGAGTGTGTTCAGAAGTTGTTTCTGAACAAATGTTCAGAAACAGCTTCTGAACCCAAAATTTCGCATGCTTCGCAGTGCGAAGTCATGGTCGCAGTGCGACCATGACAGAACTCAGAACCTGAGTTTTTGTGTCCAAACAACCAATTTTTGAGGTTCTAGCCCCAGAGCTCAGAACCAAAGAGTTTTTAAACCCATGTTCTTCAAGTCATAACAAGGTTTTTGCTTAATTTTGGCAAATCACAAGTTCGTATAACCATTTTGTGGATAACTTGCAAAGCAAGTTATGTTCCCAAATTTCCAAAACCACATGAACCAACAAGCTATGTTCAGCTTTTCAATCTAAACTTGAGCAATAAATATTGTTCATGATGTTCAAAACTCAAAAATGAACATACACCGGTAATGTGCGCATTTTCGCAAAATGAGACGAACTTGCGCGTTTTCTAGCAAATTTGCTAAACCTTCCCATTTTGGGTTTTCAAACCAAATGTTTTGACTTACTTTGGGATTTCTAAAAAAATTCAATCCAAAAACATGAATGAAAAAGGGATGGTGTGACGTATGTCTCTCCATCGCCCCGATTGTACGAATGCGTGACGTATGTCTCGTCATTCGGACAATCGTCATTCCATTTTCAATATGTACAACCCTAACCAAACCAAAACTCGGCCCCTTGTGGTCGATCCAAACCTTTTGGTCCCCCGTTGGCCATTAGACTCAACCCCTCGACTCGTTTGAGTCCACTCGGTCAATGTTCGACTCGTCCGAGTCCATTGTACCCGTTCTTGATCTCAGTGGATCAATCGAACAATCGCCCGACTCTTCGGAGTCCACTCGGTCAATGTTTGACTTATAGAAGTCCATTGTACCTCTCTTGGTCCCATAGCGACCAATTCAACCTTCTACCCTAACGGACGTAACTTTTAACAATTCTAATGTGATTCGCGAACGAACGCTTAATAAGTCTCCAAGTGCGAGCATACAAGCAACGTTTAATCGCAAGAATTCGGTTAAAACATCGTCCAATTAAAATCAACCAACACACATACGTTTTTCTACCAAAGAACTACGTATGCTTTGAATTCTCCGACTACCGGGAGATACGTAGGAGCAAGATCGACATCTTGTCAAGCACAATAATAATAAAACTTTTTTTTCTCTTTTCGTTTGTTTTTATCTCTTTCCCCCCCTTATTATATTTTTAGCATAAATGAACACGCACGCAAAGTATAAAAAAAAGCAATTCAAGCTTTAACCAAATAGAAGGTTCCCGTTGAGTACAACGGACGTGAGGGGTGCTAATACCTTCCCCTCGCGTAACCGACTCCCGAACCCGACAATGGTTGCGATGACCTAATCCTTATCCTCATCGTCTAAAGGGTTTTATTATCGTTTCCCTTTACAAACAAAAAAAACTTAAGGGTTTATCAACGTTCCCTTTACACAAAAACTTTGGTGGCGGCTTCACAAAGGCACCCTCCGAGCGTCCGAGGACGACCTCGGAGGATCTGCGCGTCTTTTCCCCGAGGGAAAAAACGAGGTGCGCACAGCCTATATCATCCTACTTGTTATAGTTTATCAAATACGTATACTTCAAATTAATCACCCTAGTAACAACAGCATCTTTGGGGTCTTATTCATACTTCTGCTATCAACTGCAATATCAATTACAGAAGTGATTATTGTTTCAAAGATTGCTACTATCGTTATTTCGATCACTTGGTTCTTCGTGTTTCTTGTAGATGACAATATGATTTTCTATAAAGCTGACCCTAGAGGTCACTGAATAATTCTATAGTGCCCCAGTCTTCATTCAAATCAGTAAACCTAAATTTCATGTGTTTTATTAGATGACATTTGATTTAATGCTCACTCAGCACCTTTGTAGAATAATTTCATATAATTAAAATTCAGTACTAACATTCATTCACAATAAAAATTAACAAATTAACAAAAGAACCAAAAACAATTCCTAATTCCCAATTTATTCCTATAATACCAATTCCCAATTCACAATATCCAATTTACAGAACAGAGCAAACACAAACTAAAAGCTATGGTCTATGGAACACAGGTTACCAACCTGAGGAAGAAGAAGCAAACAACGGCGAGATTCAAACACGAGTGAACGACGGCGAGAATCAAACACGGGTGAACGACGGCGTAACACGAGTGACTGACGGCGTTTTACGGCGAACGACGGAGTTTTACGGCGAACGACGCGTTTGGGTCTGGTAGAGGAAGAGAGAAGTTGGGCGTTTTACCGTAAGAAGGATTGGAAAATGAAGGAATGGAAATTGGAAAATGAAAGCGCTTTCAGAAAGAAAGGAAAGGAGAATATATGCATACTGGACTATAAATTTTTTTTTGAGGCCCATGCCTTTGGGAGGCCCAGCTCTGTTGAGCTGTTTGCACCTCCCTTAGGCCGGCCCTGCTTATGCAAGTGTGTCGCGGTGATTTTTGGATATCAAGCTATTAATTAGCATTGACTCGCAATTTTAAGCTCATCACCGATCTTTTATTTTTCCGAGGAAAAGGGGGAAAGTTCGAAAAAACACTATTTTTAGAGAGATCAAGGTCCGGGGGTTGGTTACGCAAAGGGAATGTATTAGCACCCTAAACGTCTATAGTACTCTATAGGAACCTCTTGCTTTTTATTTTATCTTTATGCTAAATTGATTATTTGTTTGTAAATAAAAGCTTAAGTGTAAAAGGACTAAAGTAATGAGATTAAAAGAAAAGAAAAATGTTTTTGTTATTTTGTTGATTTGGAAAGACAAAGTCTTTTGCCTACATACCCGAATGGGATCAAAATCATGTAGTTCGGGGTAAAAAGCCGAGTGATTGGTTTTGATTGATTTTAAAGTTTGAAAAAAAAGTTTAAGAAAGATAAGAGGCCGTAAAGGCATAGAAGTATAAAAAAAGAAGTGAGTTTGATTGATTTTAAATTGAAGAAAAAATATTTTGATTGATTAAAAGTTGATTGAAGTTTGATTAAGAAAGAAAGGATAAAGATTGACTTTTTTGAAATTTTGATTATAAAATGTTTTTTGGATATTTTGACTTTTTTGTGAAAATTTTGATTAAGTCCTAAGGTCCAGAGACTAAGTATGCTGAGAAAGTTTGAAGCGCGCCAGATCCCTCAAAATGACATTGGATCAAGTGAGGGTCCTTTTCCTCGGATACGGTCATAATTACATTATCGTCCTCGACATAAAGCATAAAAAAATAAATGTGGTGTCGGTGCATATTCTCATTTATATTTATTACATTGGACCTAGATACATTCTAATGGCAATAAAATAAATGACAAAAATAATAAAATTGCATTAAAGTAAATATGCTAAAAAGAAAATAAAAGATGCATGAAATGCAAAACAATAAATAAATATGGTGAATAAATAAAGAAAATAAAAATGCAAGACATAAAATAAATATGATGCTGGAAATAAAATAAAAAGAAAAATAAAAATGCAAGACATCAAAATAAATATGATGCTAAAAAAAAAATAATGCAATACATAAAATAAATATGATGCATAAAAAATAAAATAAAAATGCAAGGCAAAAAATAAATATGATACTGGAAAATAAAAATGCAAGGCATAAAATAAATATGGTGCTGGAAAATAAATAAAGAAAAAATAAAAAATGCAAGGCATAAAATAAATATGATGCATAAAATAAATAAAAATGCAAGACATAAAAGTAAATAGGGTGCATAAAATAAATAAAAAGAAAATAATAAAAAAAAATGCATGGGGTACTGGAAATAAAGGGCAGTAAATAAAATGCATGAAAAATAAAAAAAATAAAATAAAAAATAAAAATGCAAGAAAATGAAATAAAATAAAGAGAATAGAGAAGAAGAAGAGGGGGTGCAGAAGTAAAACAGGGGGTGAGGGAAGAAACCAGAAAAGGGAATCAGGGAAAGAAAGAATTGGGCCGAGCAGGAGATCCAACGGGCTTGGGAAGAAACGAACCGGACCGGTTCAGTTTGAGCAAACCGGTCCGGTTCGCGCCTATATAAAGCCAGAAGACCGGTTTTCTCACCATTTGCTCACAACCTTTCTCTCTCTTCATCTCTTTTCCTCCTCCTTCTCTCTAGTGCACACGCGGCCAGACATCTCACCGGCGCGGTGGCTGGCCGGCCACAGGTGGCGGCGCCGCCGCGCCAGAATCTAAATCTTCCCCGTTTTTAAAAACTTAGCATATTTAGATATCCTTTTTCCCTAGTTTTCGAATCTACGGTTGTTTTTTGAAAATCAGTACCGATAAAGCCTAGATCTAGTTTTCAATCTTCGAAAAAAAGAACATGAACTACCTTTGTCAAACTCGGTTACGGCTTTAATGGTGGGTTGTGATGATGGATTTGTGAATCAAAGGGTTGTAACGTTTGGGTACCGCTCGGATTCGTAAATGGGTAAGTCTGGGTTTGATTTGCTGGTTTTGTGTGAGTGGTGAAGGGAAGGTACGGTTGGTGTATGGTGAAGGGGGGGTACGGTTTGTGTGGATCTGCGTGTGGGTTGAGCTTTTCTGATTTTTTTTGTTTTCCGGTGGCCGGATTCCAGCGTGTTGGTGGTTGGTGGCTGTTTTGGTGGTGGTCGGATTGTACTGTACTGACTGTGTATTGACTGACAAATTCTGTGTACTTGGGTACTGTGCATTAATGCTATTTATAGTAAAAAAATCAGGGTAAAAAAGAAAAGGACAAAACTGCCCTCTGGGCCTGGACTGAAAATAAAGACTGAAAGAAAATAACAAAGAAAAAACAGTGAAATAAAAAACAATAATGATAAAAAAACGAAAATATAAAAATGAAAATAAAAAGAACACTAATAATAATAATAAAGCTAAAAAGAAATAAATAATAATAACTAATGATAAAAATAACAGAATAATAATAATAAAATAAAATAAAACGGTCGCCTTTGGAACAAAAAAATGAGGTATTTTAAAATACCTCCCTGCCAAAATTTCGTCTGAAACGACGAAAATTTCTGGCTTAAAAGACGAGAGAAACGAATTGAGCGCGGGTCAAAAATGGGGTACGACAAAGTGTATGGAACAGATTACGAAAAATAGCATATTATATACGCAAATGCTGGTAGCTTATTTTAGTAGAATATCTTAAAGTTTTTTGGTAAAAAAGCTTATACAAAGTTCATAGTTCCCCCTCGCTCCCTGTTCTTTTGCTAAACAGATTTTTAATTTTACTCATATTTACTCAAAATTGAGCGTAGATACATTTTAAACATGTGCATTTTACAGTTAAGCTCAATTTATAAGAACCTTATCCATTTCTGATGATTCTGACATAGTTGTTAAAACTTCTTATAATCTTTTTCTTTCGCTGTGTATAGAACTGAGTTAATAACCTTATCATATGTAGCTATGTCCTAACTAGTAACAAAGACTAATTATCATCGTGCACAATTTGTTTATCATCTCTATAACCTGATCATATTGCACAAAAGTGATTGAAAGAACCTTGGAAAGTTTAAGCAAACATCTTTCGATGATTAAAATTAGATCCATTTTTATAGGACATAACTTGTTATGAGAACTAATGTTACTCAATGCAAAGTATTACTCAATGCTTATTCTTAATTGTAATGCTTATTTTTATGATATATATGCATTATAGGAAAAATTATCTTAAGGTATGGTTTAATTTTTATAGATTTTGGTAGTAGATATATATGCATTAATAATATGAATGGTTTAATCAGCCTAATTCCTTAATTAGCTGAATTACTAGTAGTATTATAATTAATATGGTTCCTTAATTTGACCACCAATCTGGTTCCCTAAAGAAAGGGTTATGTTCTATTCTGTAGGCTATAATGTATTGATGATATGCATATATTATTTCAGGTACATCCTAAAGCTTAATATTACAAGTTTTTTCTTTTTCTCTACTAGAAAATACTTTTCTAAAACTGATTTAAAAAACATATTTTAAAAACTGAAAACTAAAACCATTCCAAACAGGCCCTTAATATTTCATGTCATGTGTCACACATTGATGTCATTTGAAAAAATAACAATTTTTAACTATGTTAATTATTTCTTTACCAATCCAAAATAAATTCTTACCTCTCCATTCCAAATCTTTGCTGCAATATGTTGGCCAAAACTCGGCAACAAAGATGTGTAAGAAGGTCCTCCGCCATAGCCCTTCTGAACCACTCCTACGGAAGGAGGTTGTGAACCAGATGCTACCTGTGATGATGGCATCTCAATATCAGCCTGAGACTGTGAACTCGAGCCTTCCGGTCCCTTGCTCCGACCACATCCACGACCACGTCCGCGTGTCCTTGCCCGAGCTTTTGCCACTCGCTCCCTGCGGACAGAAGTATCCAATGACTCCTTACCATGTTGTGTCCTACCAACATCTTCATTATCCATATCTACTATAAAGAAAAATGAAATTTACTCATTCAGGCATTTTCATTTGCACCTACTCTGATTTTTAATCACTTATCTTGTCTACCACCCAATTTTTGTTGTCCTAATAAATTACTACTAACCATTTTATAGACTATAGAGACTGTTAACTCAAAACTAAAATGCAGCAACAGTAGTTGCTTTGGTTCGTGGATCACAGGCATTAAGTTGAAACAATGGTTGAATTACTCCCTACATTCTAAATATTTAATAGTTTGGCAACTTATTATATTTTTGTTCCAAAACATTAGAAATTCAATATATAATTGACATACACATTAACAATGCTAATCTAATCAATAAGAACCCTAAAACAATTCCCAATCCCCAATTCTGAAACCCTAAAACAATCAATTGGAGAAGAAAGGAAAAATTGGAGAATCGATTGGCTTACATTACCTTATTTGATAACAAGAGGCGAGAGGAAGAATGAGCTGGTGGAGAAAGTGATTCCTGCGATTCTGGGGGTGGAGGAAGTGATTCCAGCGAACTGGTGCCTGGTGGAGGAAGTGCGCATGAGTGAACCACTGGGTCTGGGTTTCCGGCGATTCTCGAAAAGAAGAAGCGTGAATGAGTCTGTGTATTGGAGCGTGACAACAGTGGAGAGAAGAAGATGGGGGAGAAGAAGAGAGGAGAGAAACAATGGATAGAAGAAGAGAGAAGAGACTTTGATATGTAAAATAAAAGAGGGTGAAATAAGAAGTACCAATAGTCTCTTTGGTATGTAAATGGGAAAATGGTCCTCCAGTACATAGCTACCGTATTGTTCGATATTCATTCGGTATATATGTACCTAACAAATCCGGTAGATATATACAGTATGCTTGAATTAAGGGCAAATTGGGAAATTCGGGGGGCATAAAAGATTTTGGGGGGGCCGATAAGGAAATGTTCACTTTTTATTCTGTGCACTTAAAACACAAGTTAAACACTTTATAAAAATATTTTTTTAGAACTTGTCTATTCAATGTTGTAAAAGTTTAATTATTTATATTTTCAATACAAAATTTATTTTAATTTCCTTTTTTAGTTCCTTAACTTGTGCTCTTATGGCACAGATTAGCATGAGCATTTATCTAATTATAGACAATTACCTTTTTCATCCTATGCTTTTCTCAAGCGCCTTATCGAATTTCTAAAATGTCCTTGAAATTTTCGGCCTATAAAATCCTAAGAGTTTTTCCCCATTTTTCAAGTGGAAAGATGCATTTTCCATCAATTCGAATTATAAAACCTGAAAACATTAGTGTTTCGGATTTTATAATTTGAACACCCCTTATACACCATACTTCGAAGCATGTATAAGAGGCGTTCGGATTACAAAAATCCAAAAATGTTTGACGTTTTGAATTATACACCCTATTGTGCCAAAAAGGATGTAGATCAATTTTGTTATAATCAAACTTGGAGTCATATTTTTCTCAATTTTTGATATACTATATATAATTAACATATAGTTTTGAAAGTTATTATAAAATATGAAACAATAAAAGATAAATTCATTTTTTAGAATTACTAAAACCAATGAAATATGGGTAATTAAAAACGTAGTTTATACTCTAAATCATTAAGTTAATAATAAAATAATAAAAAAAATTATCATTGACAATGAAATTAAAAAGAAATGAATTATTTTTTCTTGAATGGTGGATCAAAATATGTAGATATAATAAAAATATTTATTTATGTAAAATGTAGTACATAAATAATTCTTAGGGGAGGAGATTATAACCCAAACATCTCTTAAAGGAGGGGAGTATGAATTATTCTAGGTTTTACATTCAAGGGACGGGAGTGTATATATTTATTTTTTAAGAAGGGAGTGGAGTGTATATTAAAACATAAGAGATGAGGGAAGTATAATTCAAGTTTCTCGGGGAGGGGAGTCTAATTTACTCTTTATAATAATATCAGTTTTTTTTTTGACAAAATAATATTTCTTCAAATATTATTTATAATTAAATTAAAGGACAACAAATAATTTTTTTATAATTGATTATAATTTATGAAATTTGTGAGCTACTCGCGTGATAAAGGGGATTGATATTTATTGATTATACTGCATTCTCCTCCCTTAAGGCTATTACATTGAAATATACACTTTTATCCTTTTAGAAATAAATATATAAATAAATTATATTTTCTTCTTCTAAGAGATGTGTGCATTACATTTACTCCCTTAAGAATTAGATAATTGTTACATGTTAACTAATTTTAACATAAATAAATATTTTTCTGATAGCAATTGTTTCTCTTACCTCGGTTCCCATGCACACACACTCTTACCATGTATTGTTTACAATGTTAGAATATTGTGTTCTAAAACACATCTTGAAAAATGCGAACATTGCGGTGAACCGAAATTATTAAAGATAGATGATATTTGTACAATTATTTTGTGACAATTGTGAGACAACTCTCTGTTTAACGCTATCATTGTATTTTCACTTTTTTTCTCTATTGTTTTGATTTTTGATTTTTACTTTTTTTTCTTTATTGCTTTGATACTCGTATTAATTTTTACATTTCTTTTAATATTTTTTGTTGTTCCATAAATTGTCAGTGCAATGATACAATCAGATAAAGGAGTACACATGGACCAAGCTAGTATCATGGCACACATTATTTGCTTTAGCCAAAACAAATAAATATCAATAATGATATTTGAACATTTCTAATTTCTCTAAACTCGTGCTACTTATCGGCTGTTCTTTATATCCTATCTTTTTTATATCTATTATATCATCAATTTATCACAACATTATTTATTTTTTTCTCTCAACTCAAGGTGTTTAATGTGTTTATGGTTTTCTAAAAAAATTGTTCAATAAATATTTAAATTTATAAGTTGATTTAGGATGATCTTGATCACTTCCATCCTTATGCTTGTGTTTTACTGAAGATTCGTAAGTGGATGAGCCTTTCCTAGTTCATATGCGGTCAATATTGATCATTCATTAAAGCTTTGACTATGTGCCTCCTCTTTCTTCTCAAACTTCTCTTAAGATATGTTTTGGATCGGTCAGAAGGTCAATTTCATCGCAACACGTGGACCAAGTGTCCACCAGACTAAGGCGCATCGCCTGAAGGAACACGCCAATACTAGTACACCTTACTCTATAGGAGCATGCCCCCGTGCATCAGATACCATACATGTGTGCTCTAACTGTCTCCTAATCACACGTCGCATCTCACGGAGGCAGTTATTCTTACACATGCCTATATAAGGGTGAGTTAGCTTCACCCTCAAGGGACGATTCCCTTTTCCCACACTTTTTACACACTCTTTCTGAGTTTCAATACATACTTGAGCGTTGAAGTGGTAACGTGTCTGCAAGCACCTTTCGTTCCACCGCGAAGACTCATCGCCACCGTACCAGAGCACCTTCCGCCATTGTTGCCTACATCGGTCTCTTACCGGATAGATCAAGTTAATTGCTGACTATCAAACATAACATTGTCATGTCATCGATGAAAATTCAATAAAATCGTATAATTTAACGTAATAACACGTGTTGATGTTGTGTTTGTATCTGATATTCATATGTATTGATCATCTGACACACTTTCAACCAAAAATTCAATCCTATAAAGCTTGTGGATGTTGTTGGATTAGTCATACATTTTTTTTTTTTTGACAAAAGTTATACACAGATGTCAGATTGTTATATGTTGTTTGTTTACTTTTTATTTTTTCATCATACTCCCTTCGATGTTTTTTATATAAGATACATAGGTCAACAAAAATTAATATTTTTGATTTTGATCATATACATAACTTTTGTTAAATGATTTATCTCTTGTAAAAATTACTCAAAAAAAAGAATCTCATGTAAAAATGATCCAAGGAAGAAATAATAAAAATAAAAAAACTCCTGTGTCGTCCAACGAATCTTATGTCACTTTGTCACAAGATCACGTTAATTAACTAAATCTTAATTTATTTCTAATTCGGCAATTCGGTTAAATGAGCATTGAGCAGCAGGGATGAGATTCAACAGCAAGATTTAAAAGGCAAATTTGGAGCCACGTTTTGTTCTGCCCTGTTACGAATGCGAATGTTGCAAACTCTCGTATTGTGCCACGTTAATCCATAATCAAGCAGGACCCATAGTTAGTCATGCTTCTTACGTCGTAGCTGCCTTGTAGCCGCAAGCAACCACCGTTTATTTGTATTCTATTCTCTCTTTTTTCGGTGAGAAAGAAGGCAAACAGCTAAACACACTCATTGTTGATCATCGTTACCGCCGTTCCTTTTTTGATCGGCAACCGTACGCACGCACGTAACATTATCTTTATCAAAATCAAAACGGTGCTTTAATTAATTAGCCTATAGCTCATACTACTCCATCCATCTTAAAAACCTCCTATTATATTTTTTTTAAAACCTCCTATTATATTTTTTTTTACGATAAAATTTTGAAACATTTAACTTATACAGAAAAATAAATTTTTATTTCTCTCGTAAAGATTGGTAAAAGAGTAAGGTGAACATGATAGTGTAATTCTTTTATAAAAGAATATTACTGGGTTGTACTTGAGTGACATTGAACTTTGATGACATTAATGATATTGTGTCTATCTCTCTTATAATCAATTCTTCTCTCTCATAAAAATTAATTTATTTTAATCATTTATAGAACATTATCTCTTATCAAAATACACTAATGTAACTAAAACTCAATGTCACCCAAGTATTTTTCCATATTACCTAGCATTACAAAATGCATATAATTTTAGTTTACATCTTACTCTTTTATTTCTCTTAGGCTTTGTCCGAAAGTTTGGATGAGAAAGGAGGGTTTTTGGGATGGAAAATATGGGGGCAAGTGGATAAATCTTGAATATTTTTTGAAACAATAGTTTTTTGGAGAATGATGAATTAATGTTTATGATTATTATATTTTTAATTTTAAAAATATTATAATAACATAGATTAAATATAAGAATTCATACAAACTCTCTAAAACCAAAAAACCATCATCTAATACAATTTTTGAGTTCTTCCAAATGACGAGAGTTTTGCATCATAAAAAAAAAATCAATCTCCAAAATTCTCCCCTCCCGTTTTCTCTACTTCTTCCACTTGCTCATTTTTTTTTCGAAACGATCCCCTACCTTCCCCTCCAAACTCGGAAAAAAAAAGTTATACTACAGGAGAAGGACAATCTGTGTCCATGAGATGAAAGTTAGCATGGTGAAATATATTTACTGAACTACCATGGCGGAATAAAAATAATTATTGATTTAAGAATAATAATAATAATAAAAAAAACAATAGTCTGCATAAATAAATAAATCCTTACAGTATTTTTGAGTTCACAGTTCTAGAGCTGTCAAAACGGGCCAGCCCGTATGGGCCGGCCCGAAAGCCCGAAAAAAATGTAGGGCTTGGGCTTAAAAATTGCAGCCCGAATTGTTCCAGGGCTTTTTAGCCCGGCCCGTAAAAGCCCGTAACCCGTTCGGGCTTACCCCTACGGGCTACGGGTAGCCCGGCAGCCCGCATAAACAAATAGACCTGCACCACACGCATCTATGATACAATTGCCTCACGCACAGTTCCTTCAACCTGCTACACCAGTAAAGCCAATGGTTCAAGTTGCTCCTTTAGAATCAAGCTTGCATAGTTCTCCTGCTAGAGAAGAAGGGGAAGTAGGTGAATCAGAATTAGACCCAGATACAAGGCGAAGGCTTCTCATATTGCAACATGGACAAGATATTAGGGATCATACATCTAGTGAGCCTCCATTCCCCATTAGACACCCCAATCCTGTACAAGTTTCCGCTCGTGCACCATCACGTGGGGGATGGTTTCCTGTA
Organism: Medicago ruthenica; assembly: GCA_018208015.1. NCBI lineage: Eukaryota > Viridiplantae > Streptophyta > Magnoliopsida > Fabales > Fabaceae > Medicago > Medicago ruthenica. Next base: position 99,110,567 of record CM031378.1, on the reverse strand, counting down.
GAAGAGGAGATTGGTTCACAACCACCAAACAGGGTACTACCAATATGGGAAAAGCAATGTGAGAAACAAACTTGAAACATCATCCTGACAATAAAATATCAAATCTGTTTGTCATCATTTTTTTGCAGAAAGAGCATAAAACAAGTTCTCCAGTTATACAGTTGTAGATTTAAAAAAAAAATAATAGGTGCGCGCGGGCCGGCCCGGGAGCCCGTATAGGGCCGGGCTCGGACTCTATTATTCTAGCCCGAATTTAAACAGGGCTTTTTAGCCCGGCCCTAAAAAGCCTGCAACCCGCTCGGGCCGGCCCGAAACGGGCCGGGTAGCCCGTTTTGACAGCTCTACACAGTTCACACCATGTTAACATTCATTTGTCTATAGTTCGTTCCTTTGCGCACATGGCACGTGGATGTTGTCCGTTTGGCTAGACCGTCGGAAAGAAAATTTCACGTGTCATAGCCTCATCTTGAGCGTTACACGTACTAAATGTACTTTCGAAAATGAGATAAGCAAAATCTATATCCACACAAAACTACAAATGTCAGAAGAAAATATGAAATATCCAAAAATGGACCGCTGCAAAGATACACACACACACATACACTGTTCTCACCTGCTTCGCTGTGTCAGTCTCCCTCTCATTCTCACTATCAGTATCACATACTACCTTTTTTGCATTTTCTTTTACTTTTATTATTATTATTATATCTTTTAATTTAATTTAAACAAAATTACTACATTTTATTTATCATCTATAAATAGATACCAAAGAGAACGTGCAACACTTTCCCCCAAAGACATTGTCATTCACATCTCTAATCTCTAAATTACAAACACATACATTACATTACAGAGTACAGACACACTCAAGCGGCAAATTTACAGAGTAACGCCGAATATCCCAATAAAAAAATAAACAAAATGGCGGTGGCACACGGTGGTTACGACGGTGAAATCGGTGGCTACAATTCTCGTCTAATCACATCAATAAAACCAGAGTTATTCGACGACAGTGCAGGTTCTAGCTCTTACACCAACGACGACGTTTTAAGCGAAAGAAAGAATTCAGAACTAACGGAAGAAGAAGGTGCTACAGCTTCTCACGCAATTCATATCAAAGAAGAAGTTCTTGAAGAAGACGGTGCTAACGCTTCATCTTCACTGAGGTTTCCTAAACCAATGGAAGGGTTACATGAGGTTGGTCCACCACCGTTTCTCAAGAAAACTTTTGAAATGGTGGAGGATCCGGAAACTGACCCGATTGTTTCGTGGAGCGCTTCTCGTGATAGTTTTGTTGTTTGGGATTCTCATGAATTCTCCAAAATTCTTCTTCCTAAGCACTTTAAGCATAATAATTTTTCTAGCTTCATTCGCCAGCTCAACACCTATGTAAGTCAAAAAAATTCTCACAATCCTATTAATAGTAATTCTCTATATCTTCGTATCCTATCATTGCATACATGTTTATAATCTTTGTACAATTTAAATCAGTCTTGGTATCGCGGTTTTGTTTCATCCACATGATACCAAACATGCACTAAGTTAATTTTCTAAAATTAATTTTGTTAAAAAGTTGATTTAATATAAAATGATTCATATTTATAGGGAGCAAGGAATGTTTGGTTCCTCTTTTAGTGGAGATACAGAATTGATTATATAGATGTTGAATTGATTTTTAACATGTTTGTTGTTCTCGATTAGAATGATTTTGCTTCTATAACTGATTTTGATTTTAAGTTGAAGCTAAAAATTTGAGCTTTTAATTCTAAAATTAATTTTTATATTTAAATTTATCGTTCAACTTATTTTACATGAACTCACTTTTGTAGGAATGCATTTAATCATTTTACATTAAATTCGAATTTAGCTGGAATCATTTCAATCAAAATCAATTTTTGTCGACATGAAAAAACTGAAGACTTCAAGATATCTTTGCAATTCGCGATTTGAATTTATTCTGACTCTATTCTGGATTTTTACACTTCAATTTTGCTTGAGAACATTCAAACAACTCTAAATCAATTCTATATTTTTAAAATCACTTTGTCTCTCTTAAAATTTAATACAAACATATTCTGAGTTGAATTTTATGAATCTGTCACATGCAGGGGTTTAGGAAGGTTGATTCAGACCGTTGGGAGTTTGCAAATGAAGGATTTCAAGCAGGGAAAAAGCATTTGTTGAAGAACATAAGAAGGAGAAGCAAGTATAACAAACTGCATCAAGGAGGATTCAATTTGATGAATCCTTGCGTTGAATCTGAAGTGGAGAAACTGAAAAAAGATCAGAACATGTTGAAATTGGAAATTCTGAAGCTAAGGCAACAACAAGAGAATTCAAATATTCAACTCACAAATGTTCAGGAGCGAGTTCGGCGAGCGGAATCGAAGCAATATCAGATGCTATTTTTCCTCACCAAAATGGCCAAAAGGCCATTGTTTATGGAGCAGATAATCCAAAAGATTAAGCGAAAAGGAGAAGTTGATGGTAATATAGACATGGTTAAAAGACCTAGATTGCTTGGAACACAAGGTACTAATGTTGATTATAGGTGTCAGGGTCGTGAACAATTTGCTACTTTGCAATCCGAATTGAATGGATTTTTTCCTGAAAATATGAACACTGGTAGAATGGAACCACCTGTTTCCACTCCTATGGAAGATGGACTGTGTAGCTCTTTATATAACTTGAGGGCTTGTGGTGGTTCTAGACAAAGTGTTCAAGATGCGACTTCTGCATATCATGTTATGTCAGAGAAGCTTTTGGAAGAAAATTCTGTTGTTGATGAAGAAATGGATGTGAATGACTCTAATATCTATCTTGAATTAGAGGATTTGATAAGTAAGCCAACAGATTGGGGTGGATCTGCTAGTGGATTGGTGGGACAAACTAGTTGAATCTCTCATCAACGCCTTTTAAATGGTAAAGCTTGTTCTCCAACTTTTGAAATCTCTTTAGAGTCTGTCTGGATTCGTTTACTTGAGTTCATATACTAACAAATCTGAAACTTTTTGGAAGAACTTATGGAAACTACTTTTTTTTTTTAACAAGACTTATGGAAACTACTTATAACAAGTTCATAAGTTGTTTCCAGCATATTTCTATTGTTTTCATAATTCCATAAACTCTAGTATAGCTTATGAAAACATCTTATAATTATAATATGGTTTGCTTTATTTTATCTTTTGATATAAAAATAGTTTATACATAATCACGTATACATGAGTGGTTGTATGTAACATTTATAATGTTTTTGCAGATTGCATGAGCATATTCAGCTGCAACACCAGATGAAGAGCTCAAATACCGGCTTCAAGAGTGCAAGACCCAGGTTAAAGTTATATGACTATGGGTCTAAGATGTTCATATTGTGTCTAGTCGCTACATTGCTTTTGTTCTTTTTGTTATCTTTCATTTTATAGTTTAGTTTGTCAACAGGGCGACCAAAAAAAATTGGTATACCGTGCTTGCATGAAGTCCTACATATATTAGTTTGTAAATGTACAGTAATAGTAAATGGCGTGTAAGTTGTAAATGTCGTATGGAAAATACTAGCGGTAGCTAAACAAACCTCTTATAATGTACAGCAATAACAAATAGCGTGTCAGTTGTAAATGTAATATAGAAAATACTTTCAGTTTTTGTTTTCTGTGTTTCCAATATTGTCATGTATATTCAATGAGCTGTGAAGCCCCCACACTCCAAAATAGAGACGCACTTGTGTTGGATACGTATCAGATACCGATACTCTACGGATACTCGTAGATACGTATTCACGAAGTATCGAAATTAATTATTTTAATTTTAAAAAAAATATTTGATCGGATACTTATAAGATACTCTACAGATACACAAAGATACTTATAAGATACTTATCCTATAAAAGATGAATAAAAAAGTGAGACAATGTTGTGAAAATTAAGTTGAAATGTATATGATTCAATTTTATAAGAAAACTTTACATTTTTTATTTTGATCAGTTGTATTATTTTTAAATGATTGTGACTTTTATAATAATATAATAATGAAGAACAATCAATATCAATGTTGGTTTTCTTCAAGTATTTTACATGCATATAAGTCTTAATATAAAATTTTGTTAACGAATCTTAACCGTATTGTATCTTAAATTTTAAAAATTCCGCATACTTGTATCGTATCCGCACCCGTATCAAATATATGGGTTTCATAGTCAATGAGTCAGGTTTAGTAAACAAAAAAAAGTACAATTTAGTAAGTTAGTGACATAAGGTTGAATGGAACTGAGGCAGACAAAGAGAGACTTGTTTGTCATCTAATGGACTTGTTGTCACCTTAATGGGGAAATTGAAAAAGTATAGATAAAATGAGATAAGTTGAAGTGATGTAAGATATACTCATAAAATAAAATAAAAAAAATGTTACATTTGATAAAACAATATCTTTAGTGCTTTTTGCAACCTGACGGCAGAGTTTCTGTTTATAAGTACGTTTTAAGTCCCTAACCTAAAGTAAGACATTCTTCATTTTGATTATCCAATAGAGAAATGCTTAATCTGACATAAACATCGTCTAAATAACACAGCTGAGTCCCAGCAACAGGAATCAACACCAATTTGGGCAGATGTAACAAAAAATTATTGAGTAGGAATGTAACGAAAAGAACCATGAATTTGGACATTATAATGATGCAATTTCACATATGGATAATTGATGTCTTCAATTACTATGTTCCAACTTCGCTGACACAAAACATCCAAAAGATTAGTGCATGAACTCTTGTTGTATTTCATACATGTTGTCAAGTGCATGGTTATCCTGTGTGTTTGTTTAGTTAGAGCATGGTTGTCAAGTGCATCTATATGCAACGATTTGAAGATAAAGAAGAGTAAAGGGAAGGGGAGGAATGGGTATTCCAATTCCCTCACCTCACCTTGTATGAGATTTATGTTTTATCTCATCCCCTTTTTTTTAGTAAAAAACAGAACCCCATCCCTTTAAAAACACTCTTATAAAAAAGTGAGAGGCTCCCCTATATTTTTCTTCACTTTCTTCCCTCTAAAGTCTTTTATTCTATTTCTCTCCAACCTTTCAAACAAATCTTTAAGAATTTAGGATTCAAATTTTTACTAATGTGGATTATTGTGCTGCATTACTACTGTGTCAGTAATTTAACTATGAATTAATATTATTGATGTATAACATTTAAATAGCACAGACTAAATTATTTTTCAAGTATTTTCAAATATTTCCTACTCGAGAGACACTGTATAATACTAGTTCAAGAGATTGAGATACAACATTTGTGCTGCTCCCACATAATCTTCCATTCAACTTTGGCAACTCTCCCAACTTTCATACAAATCTTTAAGAATTTAGGATTCAAATTTTTACTAATGTGGATTATTGTGCTGCATTACTACTGTGTCAGTAATTTAACTATGAATTAATATTATTGATGTATAACATTTAAATAGCACAGACTAAATTATTTTTCAAGTATTTTCAAATATTTCCTACTCGAGAGGCACTGTATAATACTAGTTCAAGAGATTGAGATACAACATTTGTGCTACTCCCACATAATCTTCCATTCAACTTTGGCATCGTCGTTTTGCCCATAGTTCTATTGGCAAATTGCATCCTCGTGTCTCAAAGTTACTTAGGATTTGTCACCAATTAATCTTTTGATTGTATTGTTTGTCAAACTGCTATATAACCAGCCTTATCTTTTAACAAAAGTACTTCTATTTCAGCTTCATCATTTGATCTTGTGGATATTTGAGGTCCTGCTCCCGCACCTACTATGTGAGATTCTTGGTATTTTGTGTTCTCGCTTTACATAGATATGCATGATGAAAAACATGCATAAGCTTCCTCAATTTCACATCAATTTTGTCAAAATGATTCAAATACAATTTTCCAAATCCATTAATTTTTTTTGGAGGAGATAATGTCATGGAGTACCAGGATTTTAGCTCTCCTTGATCATACATAGATTGAGACTTTACGTGTACTATCATGGAAAGAAAAAGTTTGGAGAGAAGATAGAAGTGAAGTGAGAAATGAAGAAAGATGAGAAGAATGAAGTGTGATATATATTAAAAATAAGAAACAAATTTGTTTCCTAACCAAATTTATGGCGTCTAATCCCTCTTAAAACCCAACTATAGATTTTGTGGCAAAAAAAGCTCTCCCTCAGTTTTTGAGGTCTTTTTTGGGCCAGTCATAATAACATATTTGAATTTTACAATCTGCAAGAGTTTTTTTATCGGTAATTTGTGAAGGTCTTTCGGCAACCACTAATCATTTTGACGTTGGCCATAAATGAGTGTTTATGGCAACCACATAAAGAAAGTAAAATCACTAAAAAAAATTATCAAAAAAAACTAACACGGTAATATGAACAACATACTAATTCTACAACTAAAATGGAGCACATTTGTTGAACCAACTTTTACCACTAAATCGATTTTATCTCCCATTGTGTTGCTCCCTTTTCTTTCTCTTGCACGACTGAATCACCACCATACACCCTGTTCCAGTTTTGGAAATTAGGGCCAACAAATCCTCTTATGGTTTTGGAAAACAAGAAATGAGTAAATAGAAGAAATAGCGCACATTGAAGATGAGGGCTTTGGGAGGGTCATTTTTATTCATAGTATAAAATCTTTTTTATTAGGGGAACTCAAAAATTATATAGAATGAGAGTTTTTGGGGTGTTTTGGAGAAGTTTTATGAATTCTTCAAATTTAATCTATGTTGTTATAATATTCTTAAAATTAAAAAATATATGAATCATAAACATTAATTTATCATTCTCTACAAAAAACACTTCCAAAAAATGTAAAAGATTTAAAAGATTTTTTCATTCTCCCCTATATTTCCCACCCCCTAAAGTCATCATTTCTCCTCCCTTTCAAACTCTCAAACAAAGCCTAAAAGAAATAATGAGTTTGACCGTAATTTCCAAAATTGGAACAGGTTCCTGTTCCAACTTGAAGAGGGAATCATCCAACAAATTCTCTATTTATTTTTATTACAAAAACTAATGATGATTCGAGGCTAAATTCTTTATGTTCTTTTTCCCTTTGATTTTACTATTTTAAGAATTGGTCCTATAATTTTTTTTCCTTGTCATGTTTGAAAATAAAATAAAATTATCCGTGTTTGCAATATGATGATTGTTTTCTACTACCTCTTTCTGTCAACAATGATTTATTGTCTTCCCTTGCTTTCATTCATAATGGCCAATATATTCAATAGCATACCACCTTTTTTTTAGGCATTATACCATCTATTATGTCAATTATCAGTAAGCTGATATAATACATACCCTTCTTACATTTAATAGTGGATATGCCAGCCTGTTATATTGTTAGCTGCATCCATATATTTTATCTACCCTTGAATCCCTGCATAATTTACAGCTTAAAAAATGTTTGTGAAACAAAGCAACTAGTATAGCATTGAGCTGCAATTATTGCAACCCTTCCATCATTTCATTTTCTTCAGTATTTTATTGGTCTAATCCATGTCAAACTGCAATTATGTATGCCCATTAACGTAATTTTCATCGCTTTTCAGGCATTATGCATAGTTTGAAGATAGTTTTCTTGACAAATGACACATAAACTAAAGACAAAAAGAAAATGCAACTTGGAGAAGAATTTATTACAAAAATTAAAGCGTTGACACAAGGAGGGGGACAAGTTGCACAAAAACTGCTCTGTTCCAAATCAACTACACCTTCCGGTCACTATTATAAGCAAAAATCAACATTTTAAATTTATTCATTAAATTATGTATATGGTCTATAATAAAGACAATATACATCACTAATTGAGTGAATTTAAATGTAGGTTTTTGCTTATAATAGTGACCAGAGTGTACTTCTAACAAAGTCTGAACATATGTCCGTGCTGCCGACAGTTTTAATTACCAGAAGATCTATAGTAGTATTCTCTATTTTGATATAATTTTTAAGAGATTTAAACCTATATAAGATTTTTTATTTCAATTATGTCTGACTATAATAATTGAGTAAACCTAGAGAATGACAAACATAGAGATCTATTTCCGTAATACATGACTGTATTCTTCAGGATGCGGTTGTACATGCAAGGATATGACTTAATTGGATATATCAAAGAATGATATTATCTTTCCTTCAAAATTTGAGGCATTGACTTCAAGAATGTATCAATATTGTACTCCGGAAAAATTTACGATTTACTAGTATCACATGTTCACAGTTGATTCAAACTGGATCAAACAGTTAAAAAATCATCTCAAATTTTTATGACAAATATGTGATATTATATAGTCATCTGTTGATTGGGTTTGAATTACCTCATTGTTATAATAAAGTAAAACAATGACACGATTGATACAACTATCCAAAAAAATAAGGTAAAATTAAATGAACATTAATTAGTTCATCTTAATTAGTTCATCAAAATTAATTCATAATCTATATATAATGGTAAAACAATTTTTTTTTTGTAATGTAAAACAATTCATAACCGCTTCTTACTGGAGTAAATAAAAAAAAATCAACTCCTAAACATGTAAAATAGAAACCAAATCAAAGTTATATAATACAGTACAATCCTTTTACCCGCGGAGACAAACGGATTAATCGGATAAAATATGACTTGTATTATGATGCTTGATGAATGGATTAATCCGATCTATTAATCCATAATAGAATGTTTCGATATATATTGCACATATCCTTTATTCCTTTAGCTATCATAATAATATTGAATTTAAACACATTCAAATTATTGATCAGTTTACAAATTCACATAAATAAATACTCGGTTATCTCGGGTAACATTAGTCACGTATTTTTTACAGACACGTGTTTTTCCTTTTCATTCTCTCAGTCACTATGATTTAAAAAAGGTGTCATTGTCTATGAGCATATATCAGTTGGAGATACAAAATATATATGATTCTAATTCATTTTTATCTATTTCTCCCCCTTGCTTATATTGGTTTGATTTCAGATTTTTTGTTGTTGAAGTTTTAATGTGGTTTGAGTAGTACATAATTGGCGTGTGGGGTTGGACTAACTACAACAAACCAAAGTACAATTAGAAACATATTCCTTTGTTCAAACCTGAATACAATCAAGTATATTCCTTTGTTTTGGCCATGAGTCTCAATGACTGCTTTGCATAGATTGCACAAGTAAGCATATGATCTGATTAGTCTTCGTTAGCAATCATGCACTCCATTGCAAAGCCATTTTTGAAAAAGGAATTTTTCCATCATTTGGCTATTGCTATAAGTTTGGGTGGGGCTAATAACATGGTTTCTTCTAATATCAGGTTTTGCTCGACAAAATTATCAAATGGAGCAATCAAGAGATATTGATTCTATTGTTGAGAATGACTTTTTTTAGTTTATCTTTATCTATGTAATTTTTTTTTTGTGACTTTTAACTAATGTGGTCATTTGATGATTATTATCCAATATAGTGTAATGGAACTAAAGTTGACTAAATTGTATGTCGTTGGTTGACTTTTTTATTTGTAACAAGATACTCATATTTAAATTATCTATGAATTACATTATATCTTAAGTATTATGTATTATACTGAGAGTCAACATCTACAACTTATAAAAAATACTTATTTCGCCCGTGTGTTGCACATGTCAAAGACTAGTATTATATAGGCTAAATTGCTCTTTTGGTCCCTTAATTATTTTTTTGGTATCGCTTTGGTCCATTAGTAATAAAAAGTCCGTTTTGGTCATTTAAGTTCATCTCCGTTACTCATTTTGGTCCCTTCTGTTAAATGGTTAACCTCAAATGTCTTATGTGGACCAACATTACATGTGGTCCACCATAAACCTCATTAGTTTTTTAATCTTAACCATTTGATATATTTGTCAAAATACAAACCATTGGATTTTGAAGGTCTATTGTAAGTAATAGTGCATTATCACCACCTCATATTTTTTTTCCTTTCTTCATCTTCTTCTCTCCTCACCTTCATCATCTTCATCAAATCTTCATTAATATTTTCCAAAAATACCTAGAAAAAATAAATCACAAACTCACCAATTAAACACCACCAAAAATAAATCACATAATTAACCCAAAAAAAATCCAACACCACCACCACCACCGTAACACACAAAATAATTTGAGCACCACCAACATCACACCACCATCATTAACAACAACATCATCTATTCTCAGCACCAAAAACATTCAATAAAACTATGAAACAACAAATAAGCAACACACTAACAACAAATAAATCCTAAATCTCAAATTGTTAGCTAAATCCCTAAATCCTTCTCCAAACTCCACCTTTCCAATCAACAACAATACTAATCACAATAACAACGATTTTGTTCACTGATTCTTTTCAATTCCTTCAACACCCTCACTGAGTTTTTTTAATCAAATGAGAAGTGTTTCATTCAAGAGTTGTTACCATACATCATCTATTCAATGTCTTTTTCATCAACTATTTTTCTGCTATAGCAAGGTCAAAGATTTGGATCTGAAATTTATGTATAAAAAAGGGTTTTGATAGAACATTGTTTGTGGAGATTTTGGATCTTTTTTTTTCGGGTTTATAATTTCTCTGAGTTTTGTTTTGTGATTTCTTAAAGACATTGATTGAAGAAGATGAAGGATTTAATGCAGTGTATTTTTTTTTCTATAATTGGATGAAGAAGATAAATGATTGTTTATGGAATGGTGGTGCATCGGGGAGGGAGGCGTTTGGATGATGGTTTGGGTGGAGTTCTTAAAAAGGAGAAGAAATAGAACAAACAACAGACCTAATTTTTTTGTGTGAGATTTTTTTTTTTTCTGGAATTTTTATTAAAGTTGATGAAGAAGTGAAGAAACATAAAGGTAGAAGATGAAGAAAAGAAATGAAAAATTATGTGGATAGCAGTTAACGTTTTTTTGATTAAAACTAACGGAAGGGACTAAAATGTGTAACAAAGATAAAATTAAAGGACTCAAACAGATTTTTTTATTACTTATGGGACCAAAGCGATACCAAAAAAATAATTAAGGGACCAAAAGAGCAATTTAGCCTATTATATATTTATGGTTCAAACACCGTACTCACCACTTTTCTTTTTAGGGAGATAAACTCATTGCAATTTGTTAGAAATCAAAGTCAAGATACAAGGCGGTACATCAATGAAAATATGGAGACTAGCTAAGGATGATGCCTTTGGTGCAAGTGTGTGAGCTATCTCATTCGGTTGTCTCTGATTAAACCCAACTTGAGAGTTTTCAAAATAAACTTGACAACATCATTTGCATTCATCAATGGTGATTCCAACTTCCGAGACATTGTCCTAATTATTACCTTTGTTGTAGTAGTCTACTACTCTTTTGACATCGAGTTCAAAATCAACATTTGTAGTTCATACACCCAATGTATGACATGAAAAAGTCCCATTGCTTCGCCAATGTCCATAGAAACAATTGGATTAGACCTTAAAATGTTTTGGCAAGGACAAAACGCCCTTCGTCGTCTAGAATACACATACCAAACCCAACATAATTCAAGGATGTAGAGAAGGATGCGTCTACGTTGCATTTGAAGTGACCCGCGACCAGTTTTCTCCACATTACAACTGTTTGCAGCGCGTTTCTGTGCCTGTTTGCTGATGTACCCGAGCTGTTCGTTGTGACAACTGTTGTCCCTGACTGTACATCAGGCACCGGGCTGCTGTTCGCCCATTTCCAATCCGCCAACATGTGTGCTTTGCTCGTTGCAGTACTTGAGGACTGTTTTTCGGTAACTTGCTGCCATAGACACAAGTTGTGACTCTTCTAAATACTCCAAATAATTGATGCCACTTGTTCCACCTTTGGCTGCTGCAAATCCCACACTAATGTAAACATAACATCAACTGTTGTGACACTCTGCTGAATCGCTTTCGTAACTTCAGCCTGAACTGTCCCGCTGTCCAAACATAAGTCGTTGTCGGGCAATCAAATAATATGTGCACTGCGTCTTCGTAACTAACACCGCACACCGGACACATAGATAGACAAGTGACACCTCGATCCAGCAACCTTGTACGAGTCGATAAGCTACTTGACCAAATATATATGGAAAATGCTAACAAGTGCCCTTAGGGCATTGTTTAAGCATCTAAAATTAGTAGTTTTTACATTAGAAATTGTGTAGTTATAACTTTTACATATGTTTAACTTGTATTTTCAAGATAAACTTTATTTTTGTGGGTTCCTTAAACAATGCCCTTAAGACACTTGTTAGCAAGACTATATATGTGTGTGTGTGTGAGCGCGCGCTATAATAATTAATATATTCATTTACGGTATTTCGAAATGGGTCACGTTAAAAGCAGTACAAATTTTTAAATGTCATAAATTTAAAGGAATATAATCATCATAGTATGACATAAATGGTGGATATTTGGATCCTTAACAATTTGATTAAAAGTTTGATCAATAATCGGTGCGAATGAAATATGTCACCTCTTTAAATAGATTTCAATTATCTTAAGAGAATTAGTCTCTATAGTCACATGCGGGGAATATCATTGGTTTAAAAAAAAGGAATATAAATGCAAGAGAATTAGACATTTATACATTTTTTTTGACAAAAACAAAATGACATTCATTCATTCAAATCGATAGAGTACATCATTCAACACCGCTAAAAACGTAAATGATGAATCTGCGAACAAACTCACATTATCTAAGTTAATAGCATATAATGACATAATGCCTACAAAAATATATGATAAAATTAAAGTGACCGGAATACCCATGCCTCCAGATATGCAATGTTGATGCCCAAATCTTTGATTGAATAATCGATATTTCAATATGAATCAAATGAAACCGCAACAAGACGAGAAATCAAACAACGCTGCACAAGACGACGAACAACACATCATCACACTCAAATGTCGAAATCACGAAGAAAAAATTCAGATCTATGTAAAAGTCACTTATTTAGCTTGAAATAGAGAGAAAAAAAGATGAAGAGAGTGATTTCAGGTCAAAAATTGACCCAAAACCACCCCTCAATGAAGAAACTGGAAGAGAAAACCTAGAGAGAAAAAACAAAAATTATAATAATGCAAGAGAATTATCTCTAAAAAAAATAATGCAAGAGAATTTGACATTTATACATTAAAAAAGAGAACTATTTAAGAAATGGAAAGCATCTTTACTCATAATTTACACCTTTAATTTCTAATCGGGCGATTAAAATTAATTAATGTATCACATATTTAATATTTGAAACCCATTAAAACTAAATGGTGAATCGTCTCAGTGAGTTTAACTTATTTGGTGAAGACATTGTATAATATATGTAGGGGTCGGTGTTCGAATCTCAGATACCTCACTTCTTCACATTTAATATGTATGAGATTCAACCACTAGAGTACTTGACAAAAAAACTAACTTGTGAATATGTTGTTGATTACATGTCTTTGCCAAGTATAGTCTTAATATAAATATGACTATATTCCGTCTAGTATTTTTGAGTTATGTCATTCTTTTGTTTATTCAGCCTTTTCGTTGGACAAATCAAGGATTTTACATCTGGTTGTTTCTAGTTTTTCTTTTTTCAGTTTGATCCCTGTCTTTGTTCAGTACATTAAAAAAAGAAAGTGAAGTCTCAGGTGTGCATATGATTTTAGTCCAAAAAAAGTGTGTATATGTTTATTGTTTGAATAGTGTGTTTCAGTGATTAAAAAATACAAATTATCATCGTGTCTTGGATAGTAAAAGTAATGTGAAAACTGTTATAGTAACAGCCAAAAATCGTCAAATCCCACAATATTTTGGAGTAGTACAATACGTGTGCTGTATTAATTAATGTACGAGCTGCCACATGGAGTAATTGTTTATTTTTTTTATCTTAAGATGCAGTAATTTCTTACTTAACCTTTATAACCCTGCTATTTCATACTAATATTTGTATGAAGTATAAGTGGTTCTGACTACTTCTAAGAGTGTGAAATATAAGATTATTGGTCATGGAAACACAACTCAGTTGATAGCTGTAAATACAATATTATACAGAGGTTGGAGTTTAAACTCAGGATTCCTTATTTCTTGGATTGTACTTGTGTGACATAATGTTACGTGATATTAACCAGTTCAAGTATGACACTTGACAATACAATTTTTTTAAACATAAAAATGTGTGAAAGAGAGAACAAAAACAGTTGAATTGGTTTATGTGTCACAATTGAATTTACCAATGCCAATGACATTCCCATCTTAATGGTGCACAAGTGGAGTCTCTGTTTATTCACATTTAAAATGTGTCAGCCCCAACCACTAGACTAATTGACCAAAAAAATATAGGGTAACTATTTAGAACCAACTTATACTTGTGCACATTAAAGCTAGTCTTTGATCTTTGTAGTTTTTGTTTCTTCTTATAGATCATCTAGAGCGGGCGTAATCATTATTATGTTAACAACAACCACTCTCAACACACAATTTTTAATTGAATGAAATTCATATGAGTTTATTGAATTTATTTTTGTGGATCGGCCGAAGGGATCACCATTCATCCACATGAGACCCTAAGAACCATACTAGTAAGTTGAACATCATATTTTAACTTAATCTCATTTATAATATGTTCAGTCCACACTTTTCTAAATAATGTGAGATTTTTAACTAACACTTGTTACACGACAATCTACATAATTTAGTGAGACTTCTATGAATTTAAACCTGCTAGATAAGGGTACGGAACCATGACTAATTTTTTGATGTGGTTAAAATAATAGTGTCAAAACAATTTGCTCAATGAAATTAAATATTATATATTATTTCATCCAAAATAACAGTTTTAATAATTTTATTTAGATAGTTTTATTAGCTCAAGTTCATTTGTAACTCTAGCCATTGTTAATTGAAACAAAAAAGTCGTTGACGTCCTCTAACATTTCATTCTTACATACTTCCTCTAAAAAAAAAAAGTATCTAGTCTACTACTTCCCTGCGTGCGCCCTGCCGTCTTAAGAATACTACAATATATATTTATCCTAAACGTGAATTGAAATTATGAAAGTTGACATAGATATACCATTTGCAACTTGTATTATTGAATTTAATAGTAGTGTTAAAACAAATAGAGGAACAGTATTCAACCCCAATAAAGAATTCAAGTACAGATAGAACGCGATATTGTTGTTATTCAAGCAAATCGCGTTTCTTCATGGAACCTCGCAAAGCAAACTTTCTTTGACTGCCACCTCTATCCTTACGTGCTTCCTGCTCTTATTTTTGCTCTCTTTTAAGGATTAAAGACACTGCAAATACAACCTTTATATATAAGGGACTTTTCAACAACACTCAAAATACGATTCCAACCACCAACCTTTGAATAATTCGTCAACCAATTCGTGTGACCTTGGAAAACTACTAAAAAGTAACCTTAGAATTTGAACCTTATATTCACATACCTTTATTTGTTTTTTTTTTCTATTCAAATTTGTGATCGTTGATTCTTACTTGGAATTCAAAGACTGCTCCTTAATTCTCTCGTTTTCTATTCTTCACACGTTTTTGAAGGAGTAAAGCCTATATATAAGCAAACAAGCTAGAGCCACTGTGATAAACCCATCTTAATTCATTTATTTGTTCTACTCACACTTTCAATTATTTTCAACAACAACAAGATCTCATATCTTCATTCAAATTACTCATACACCATACAACAACGGTAAATCATTCTTACTAAATTTAGACCAAATACACGTACTTTTCTTTCCCATATTTTGTAATGTTTGATTTGAAGTTTTTATTAGATATCAAATTTAGTTGTATCATAGTTATATTGAATAGCTTCAAAAATTGAGTACAGTTATTGGAGGTTAATTATGGAACTTTTACTATATGACGGCAGATTTCATATTTTGTTTAACAAATTAATGCAATTATTTGGTTTTGACCCATGTAATAAATATTCAACTACTATATGCCATGGCTGCTAATTTATAGATTTATAATTTTGTGCAGATTTTTGGGGCGTTATATTTATGGGGGTGTCTGTTACTGATTTGTCAAATGGGACCAATAAGATGAGTACTTCAAGCCGGTTGAGTGATTGCAGACCTCAACACATGATTCTTGAAAGAAACCATTCATTTGTTCAGGATAAAGAACAAAACATGGATTCGAGCAAAAGTGATCAATTGAAACATAAACAAGTTCCAGTGATTTCTCTGCCTGAAGCAGTTGTTTTTTCTTCTCCAAGACCAGTTTCTGAGCTTGATGCTGCTGCAACTACACTTCAAAAAGTTTACAAGAGTTACCGTACTAGAAGAAACCTTGCAGATTGTGCAGTGGTTGTGGAAGAGCTATGGTGGAAAGCATTGGATTTTGCTGCTCTTAGAAGAAGTTCTGTTTCATTCTTTGATGTTGAGAAACCTGAAACTGCTGTGTCACGTTGGGCTAGAGCAAGAACAAGAGCAGCTAAGGTATTTAAATTTCTAAATATTTAAATTGATATAACATTATAACTTTAGTTGTTGTCTTATTCATGTTACTCTTTATATGGAACAATGTTTTTACTTTATGCTAAGTGTAACTCTTTTTTGTAAAGGTTGGAAAAGGTTTATCTAAGGATGAAAAGGCACAAAAATTAGCATTACAACATTGGCTTGAAGCTGTAAGTTGCTTTTCTTACATTATTTCATTCAAGTTCAATTTAATTTGAAATTGAATTACACTTTATATAGTTTTTGATCTGGTACTAATAGAGTGAATTCTTTCATGTTTGTTGTAGATTGACCCGCGTCATCGATATGGACACAATCTTCACATGTATTATGATATCTGGTTTAAAAGCTTAAGTACACAACCATTTTTCTACTGGTAAACTCTTTTTTTCAGATATTTATTTCTTCTTGACTATAGTTTACACTGATGAAGATCGTAAAACATGAGCTAAAGTGTTCTATATGGTGATTAATTTTGTGTTCTATGATAACTAATTTGTAGGTTGGATGTTGGAGATGGAAAAGAAATAAATCTTGAGAAATGTCCAAGGAGCACTGTTCTACAACGCCAATGTATTAAATATCTTGGACCAGTAAGTTACCTACATGATCTCAATTTTGGATTTTATAACAACATTTAATTTTTAAGCCTATCTCATAATTGTTTATCTTTGTTGTGTTGCCATTGCAGAAAGAAAGAGAAGAATATGAAGTAATTGTTGAAAAGGGAAGGTTGGTGTATAAACAAGATGGGAGGCTTGTGAATACTGATGAGAAATCAAAATGGATATTTGTTCTCAGTACTACAAGAGCCTTGTATGTGGGGAAAAAGCAAAAGGGTGCCTTTCAACATTCAAGCTTTCTTGCTGGTGGTGCAACCACAGCAGCTGGTAGATTAGTAGCAAATGAAGGTGTTCTTGAGGTACTATTTTCAAATTCCACTCCACGCTTTCATAAGGATTTAATCAATATACACTGGAAAAAAGTTTTACACATATTCAATCATATCTTACCATTATGTTGTTACATTAGTTGATACAATATTTCCAATTAAACTCTTTTTATAAATCATCATATCTAAAGTTGTTATTCATTATTATATTTCTTCACTCAGTGATGTTATTAATTATTATCCACTATACAAAATGCAGGCTATTTGGCCATACAGTGGACACTACCATCCAACTGAAGAGAACTTCAAAGAGTTTATAAGCTTTCTTGGAGAGCACAATGTAGACCTCACAGATGTAAAGGTAAATATTTGGTCCTAAAAAAAATTACTAGTAAACGTTACCTATGTAATGTACTATGAAAATAAGATCACTGATGATTGTTTTGCATTTTTTTTTTCTAGAGATGTGCCATAGATGATGATACTCATTCAACTATTGGAAATGATTCATTTAGTGCCATCAATGAATCACAACAAACAAAGGATCCTACTCCTAAGGTCAATGTCAATGTCAATGATAACAATGTGACATCAACTCATAAAAAGGATGCTGTTGCAGCATTTAACGCCTCAAGGAGGTTGTCTTGCAAGTGGTCAACTGGAGCTGGTCCACGTATTGGTTGTGTTCGTGACTATCCTGAACACTTGCAGTCAAAAGCATTGGAACAAGTTCATTTGTCTCCAAGGCCAAGTTCTTCAAGACTCAACAGATTTGGCCCAATTCCTTCTCCTAGGCCTAGCCCAAAAGTTAGGATGTCCCCTAGGCTTGTGTATATGGGATTACCTAGTCCAAGAAACCCAATTTCAACTGCAAGTTAAAGGAAGCTTTGGAGTAATTGGTTTTTGCTCTGTGCCCTATGTTGAAATAAGTCAATCAGAAGATACGATACGATAAAACCGATGGACTCTTGAGCAATCTAAGGAGACCATAGAGCAATTTCCAAAGAATTTAGAAGGTCATTCTTCAGACCAAAAGTGGATCAGTTTTAGACCATGGTCACAGCTGAGGATACTTCATGTGACGGCCACTAGTAAATCATAACATTAGAGCACCAACTGAAATTCCCCTTTTCATTTTTTTTGGACAATTTTTTCATTTTTTTCGTTTGCTACTTCATTTTTTTAGGAATTTGAATGTTGTATGCTTTAGTGAAACATATACTAGGTGTCTAGGTTCTTGGCCCAATTTTTGCCTCCTTCTTTTTCTGGAAGGCATGAAAATTCAATTAATTCTTTACGCGATTCAGATTATGTAATTTTTTTTTTTTATAATAGATTATCAGTGTGTAAACCTGCATGGGGTTTTGGATTTACGTTAGTGTGAGAAATATTGGATTACAAGTGTCCACATTTCATTTGTTATTATAAAATAAAATAAAATAACAAAACATTATTATAGAAGGCAATAAATATAAATGTGTAGAAATAATCAATTTTGTACATAAGAGTGTATCAAATGAAACCGATAAGAGGGAGAGGGAAACCTCAAAATTTAAATATATACGAATTAAAATATTTTAAAAAAAGAGTGATATAGAAGTAGTAGAGTGGTGGTAGTAGTAGTAATAATAATAATAATAATAAAGCAAAAAGACGGGCATTCATGTGCTTGTCTTTTTTATTGAGCTAACACGTGTAGATTATCAACGATATTTTATAGAAATTTGCGTGTAAATTACAAACGATATTATATATATACTATATATAAAGAAAATAACCTCTTTCAGCTCTTTTGGGTTGACTTTTTCTCTTTCCAAAAATGCCCTCAATTTTAAATACAAATAACACATGTAACAAATATATAAGAATAAATTTAAATATTAAAATAAAAGTGTAACAAACAGAAATGTCAAGTTTTTTCCTTTATCATTTAAAAAGTGTAACAAACTAGATAAGTGTATCTATATTTACTTTTTCATTATCCCAATTATACCCTTAAACAACAACTTTTTCTATAATAAAAATTGTTGTTGGTGTCATTAAAAAAATCAGAATTTAGATTATATTTTTTTGTTATATTGTTGGTTTCATTGAAATAGATAATCATGGTTAGTTTGATTTGTTATAATTGAAAGCAAAAAACATTTATGTTTTTACTTTTAAACAAAATTAAAATTTCATAAAAAAAAACACCGTTCATAGTTTTCAAACGTTAATGCAATAAAAAGAGCGGAAAGACGGGTACGTGAGTGCCCGTCTTTTCGCTAGTATATATTAAAATTATAAGTATAAATATATATATTTGTGACTTTTAAATGTAACGAACTCAACAAACCATATTTATTTTTTTCAATGACAATAATAATATAACAAATATAATAAAAGTTCTTATCTTTTTTAATATCAACAATATAACATTATTATAAGAAATTTGTTTAAGGATATAATTGGAATAACAAAAAAGGCAGCCTAAAATCTTTTTAAAAAGGACTATTTTCTTTATATATATATATATATATATCAAACATTCCCACACAAAAATGGCTCACATGTTTTTCCCCTTAAAAATTGCTCTACGTGCAAGAGGAGATTTAATATTTTTTATGGATAACGTGTTTTTTTTTTATCACTAAGGGAGTAGTGTGTTTATATGCACTATACTACTCTTTTTTAACTATGTGTTAATTTCTATTTTGAGAAGAGCGTTGAGGGAAGAGTGTTTCTATAGAAGCCAATACTTAGCTCGAGTAACAACAAACTCTTCATTACCGTGATGAGTTTTGGAAGGAAAAATTGACGACTCATCATCATATCAAGTATTTAGTGTTTTATAGTCTTTTTGCTATTTTCTTATAGGTTTTTAGATGATTTTAAAATGAGTTACTCATAGTTTTGAGAAAAGTATATCATGTATCTCAAATAGTCATATCAAGTCATTGTAATTTTCTAACCAAACAACTTTATAGATGTTAACCTCAAATTGTTCCACCCTTATCAAAGTAGAGCTTATCCTCATTCGAAGAAGAAAAACAATCGAGATTAGGGCTGGACAGAATTTTCGTTTCCGCCCGAAACCGGGAAATCCGGCCCACAAGAAACCGAAGCGGTCGGGTCATGCGGGTTGGCGGGTAACGCGGAGCACAGAAGTTCGGATTGGGCTGGACATGCACAGTTCGGTTCGGCCCAAGTTTATTCGCCCATCGATACCCAATGCCGACCGACCCAATACATTTTTACTATATTTTATTTATATGCTCATAGCAACTTGTTGAATGCTACGCTGTCGTATTGACTTTTATATAAAAACTTCTCATTCTCACACTTCCTCCCTCAGCGGTAACAAAAAACCCTAGCAGCCGCACATACACTCCTCTTCTCATTTCACTCCTCTGTTTCTCAATCTGTTGTCCCAGCACTCTTTTCACTCAGACGACTCTTCGATCGACCTCGCTACACTGTAAGTTATATGTTTGTTTTCGTTTCCACTTCGTCTAAGATCTAATTTTTATCTCATACTCTTTTATTTTTTTTTCATAGATTTTTCATGGCCTATTTTAAACTGTCAAGAAATGGTGGTTTATCATGATTGATAACAGGTAAAATCTAGGGGTAGGATGAGGGGAACCACTAGAAGCCATGTTTTTCTCAGGATCTTTACTGACTCACTGTTAGGTGATTGAATATCAGAACCGGAGCTCTGATACCAACTGAAGGTGAGAAAAACACAAGAAGGGGGGTTAATTGTGTTGGCCTTTTTCTTTCTAAAAAACTTATGTTAGTTCAGAGTCTGATATTGATCAGATTCTGAAGCTATTTTCAGAGTTGTTTTGCAGCGGATATAAAGTAAATGAGAGAGAGAGAAGGACACAAGCAATTATCCTGGTTCCTTCCACAACCCGGAAGTAGTCCAGTCCCCTTGTCACTTACAAGAGATTTTTCACTATAATCACAAAGATTACAATTGCTCAAGCACAAAGCAAGAGACTTCCTATGCTCAAACACAAAGTAAGAGACTTTCAATGCTCAAACACAAAGTATGAGACTTCCTATGCTCAAACACAAAGTAAGAGACTTTCTATGCTCAAACACAAAGTAAGAGACTTCCAATTGCTCAAACACTAAGTAAGAGACTTCTGATTGCTCAAGCACACAGGCGAGAGACTTAGAATCAAACAGATTTACAAAAGAATATGTTTGAGTTGAACACTTGATATACTATCAGTGGTGTTCACAGAATACAACACAGATTCAGACTCTATACTTAAGAAATTCTAAGATAAGAAAGTTTGTAAGAATTTCTAAGTTATTGATGACTTTCGAATTTAGTAGAGTAATGGCGTTTTTCAGATTTGCAGAGTCTTGTTTATTTCTTCTTCAAATCTTCAGTCCTTTATAGAGGAACAAAGAGTTGTTGAGAAGATGTCGGGTCATCAATAGAGTCGTTGGAATTGAAGCTTCATCTAGCATTAATTTGTTCCTTGATTTGGTATGCCTACCAAAAAAGCCGTTTGAATCCTTTGCTGAAAATGAATTAACTGTTTCGTCTAAGGAGACAAAGTTGCAGACAGCGGTTCTGACTTCTGAGGATGTTGCAGAGCATTTTGTACTTTTGACAGTGACAGCAGACTTCAGACTCCCAGTCTTCAGACGTTGTTCTTCAGACTCCCAGTTTTCAGACACTGTCCATCAGACGCTGATCTTCAGACGCTGACCTTCAGACGCTGACCTTCAGACGTTGACTTTCAGATGCTGATCGTCAGACGCTGATTGTCTTCAGACTTGCAACACAAGCTTCAATATTTTCCTTTGCTCTTAACTTGTTCTTTCTGAACCACTATTAAATACATAACTTTCAGCGTATGGTCCTGCACACTTAGAACAAGCATTAGCATATCCAATTTTCTTTTTAACACTTTGTTATCATCAAAACTCAAAAGGGACTTGTTCATACATTTTGTTCCAACAATCTCCCCCTTTTTGATGATGACAATCACAAGTATTAATAGAAAATTGTTGTTAATTTAATTAACAAGTTGACTTCAGGGTCTGAGGTTTGTAAGCTCCCCCTGAGTCTGATAATCCACAAGGTGAGGTTTGTAAGCTCTCCCTGAGTCTTATCCAGGTTAATTAAATTCATTTTAAATCAAAAGGTGAAAAATCCAAAATGTTTCTGAGTGATTTTTCACAGAATTATCTCACAAAAGATTAATCAGAGGCTAAGAGATGAGAAGATGTTCTCCTAAGTTAATTAATTTTCAAAAATTAACTTATATTCTAACATGGCTCAGAGCCTGAAATACTTGTTACTTTTACTCCCCCTTTTGTCATCAACAAAAAATATTCAAGAATTTAAGACACAAGAGAGTTAAAATGTGAGATAAAATTGTTCAGAGCATAATGTTCAGTACCACTGAACTCTTTCAGACAAAATTGTACAGAGCATAATGTTCAGTACCACTGAACTCTTTCAGATAAAATTGTTCAGAGCACATGGTTTTCAGAGCAAAACAGTTTTAACACGAATCAGAGCAAACTATCAGAGAAGCAAGTTAAATTTTAAAGACTAGGGTGTGCAATCTAAGGTTGAGGAGGTTTCTTCAGTGAAGGTGAGAAAAACACACACAAGAAGGGGGGGTTGAATTGTGTGACTCAAAAACTTGTTTTACCTTCTTTTCAAAAGCTTAACACTAGTTCAGAACCAGGTTCTGAACTGTTATCAGAAGTATATGCAGCGGATTAACAAGTTAAAGGAAAAGGGAAGAGAGACACACATAAATTTATACTGGTTCCTTCTTAATGTGAGAAGTAGTCCAGTCCCCTTGTTTTCCAACAAGAGAGTTCCACTATAATCAGTTCTGATTACAAATGCTCAACCACTAAGGAAGAGACTTCAAGTTGCTCAATCACAAAGAAAGAGGCTTCCAATGCTCAACCACCAAGGAAGAGGCTTCTAGTGCTCAACCACAAAGGAAGAGGCTTCCAATGCTCAAGACACTAAGTCAAGAGACTTCCCAATGCTCAAGACACTAAGTCAAGAGGCTTCTGACTCAGACCACAAAGGAATGAGGTTACAATTGCTCAATATACAGACTGAGACTTTAGGGACCAAATTGGTTTATAAATAAATGAGTTTGGGTTGAACACTTGATAAAATATCAGAGGTGTTCTCTTAATACAACACAAGTTAAGACTCTTAACCTTAAGAAATTCTAAGTTACAAGACTAAAGAATTTCTAAGAGTTTTTATGAACTTGACAGTTTTAGACAGAAAACAGAGCACAGGTTCAGCAATTTGTTTCAAGAGTCTTAGACAAAAAAACTTCTTCAAATCTTCTTCCTTTTATAGATGAAATATAGCTGTTGAAGATTTGCTTGATTTGAGGAAAGAGCCGTTGCAAGTTGAGCTAGGATTTCTGCAAATGTGTGCTGCACTTTTTCAAACAAAGCAGAGCAGCAGCCATTTTTGAAATGGCCTACCTTAAAATCTGGGGAATGTTTGGGTCAGAGAGACAACTGTTCCATTGGGTTGCTCTGACACATCCAGACATTAAATGCGCACAGTACTGGTCATTTTCCATGCCACATCAGCTTCAGAAGCTTCTGCGTGAACAGTGCATCAGAAGCTGCCTTTGTACGGATCAGAAGCTGTCTTCAGAAGTTGACTTTTGTTGACTTCTTCAGACGCTGACTTTTGTTGACTTCCTTCAGAAGCTGCCTTCAGACTCAGACTTCAGAAGCTGGCTTCAGACTCTCACTTCAGGAGCACTACTTCAGGAGCACCACTTCAGGAGCACTTCTTCAGGAGCACTTCTTCAGACCCAGTTTCCTTCTAGCTTTGCAACATTGCTTCTTAGCTTTCCTTTCTTGCCCTAAGCTTGTTCTTTCATAACCATTCTTAATAATCAATCATAAAACACGTGGTTCTGAAATCACTTGAACAAAGCATTAGCAAATAACCAATTTTCTATTTAACACTTTGTTATCATCAAAACCATAGAGAGAGATATGTTTACACATAATGTTTCAACAATCTCCCCCTTAATTCATAAGAGAGTTGTTAAACACATTTTGTTCCAACAATCTCCCCCTTTTTGATGATGACAAACATAAGTATTAAATCAGAAAATTGTTGTTAACTTAATTAACAAGTTAACTGCAGGGTGTGAGGTTTGTAAGCTCCCCCTGAGTCTGATCCAAGTTAATTAAGTTCAGTTTAAATCACAATTGTGAAAATTTCAGAATTGTTGTTAAGTTTAATTGACAATCTGACTTCAGGAGAGGTTTATAAGCTCCCCCTAGGTCTAACAATCCTCAAGGTTAGGTTTGTAAGCTCCCCTTGATTCTTATCCATGTTAATTAAACCCAACTTGAAACAATAAGGTGAAATTAACACTCAGAATTGTAAATAACTTGTTGACTTCAGGTTCTGAGGTTTTTAAGCTCTCCCCCTAAGTCTGATAATCCACATGATGAGTTTTGTAAGCTCCCTGAGTCTTATCCAAGTTATTTTCAATTCATTTTACTCTCAAAGAGTAATGTATCTCACAAAATTAAGTTCAGAGGCTAAAAAAAAATTTAGTTCTCATAAGTTAAATTCAATCAGTATCAGAGCTTTAACTGAGCTTTAACTTATGTTCAGAGCCTCAGGCTTTAATACCTTCCCCTTTCATAAGTTAATTACTGACAGATTTTAACTTATATTTTTGAGCTCAGGTGCTTTAATACTTGTTTTACTTACTCCCCCTTTTGTCATCAACAAAAAGTTTTAATAAGAGTTTGAAAACATGTGTATCAGAGCATATGACATCTCTCCCTTTTTAAAAGAGTTTGAAAACATTTCAAAAAGGTTCAGAATAGGGAGGGGTTGAAAAACTTGTGAGATATTTATGAAATCATATGGATAATCAAGCAGCAAGGATATTCATCAGAGCCTACTTGATTTTCAATGAGTATATGACATTGCATTGAAAATAGAATGTTGTTCAGAAGCAGAAAAGAATTCAGAGCTTCTGATCAGAGCATCCTATGTTCAGACATGGTTTGTTCAGTATAAATTGGTTCAGTATCAGAGCAAATCACACAAGAAGGTATCAGAGCAGGTCTAACTCATTTTTAACACCAAATAGTTCAGAGCATAGACCAACTGAAAAGTTATATCAGAGCTTGATACCAATTGAGGATTTTATCTCAGAGTCTGATACCAAATTAAAACATTTCAAAAAAAAATTGAATCATGTCTGATACACTTTGAGCATTTGAAAAAATGTGTCTGTGCTAAACAGTTTGAAAACAGACTGATACCAACTGAAAATTGTTTGGCAAGCAATTTTAACATTGAATATCAGAGCAGAAAATCACATTTTTAAATTGATGACTTTGGGAGGGATAGAGTATAAACTTTCAAAGCTTTAATCATCCCTGCCAGAGTTATACTTATCAGATTCTGACCAACATTAGATTTTTATATGATTCAGAAGCCAGAAAATCCAGGTTCTGATCCTTCAGACTCTGAAGTTTTTCAGGCTTAACTTTATTCAGATTCTCAGAAGCTGAGTATCTGATAAGTCTTAGCTTATGATAAACTTAGAATCCAGGATTTCATTCAGATTCAAGCACATTTTCAAGAGATAAAGTGCATGTTCAGATTCTTTTTAATAAAATTGAATCTTTCTTCTGTTAGGGGTTTTGTGAATATGTCAGCCCATTGATGATCAGTATTAATGAACTGAATATCTAAAACACCCTTCTGAACATAATCTCTTATAAAATGATGTTTTATTTCTATGTGCTTGGCTCTAGAATGCAGAATTGGATTTTTAGACAGACATATAGCAGCAGTATTATCACAATAAATTGGAATATTATCTGCATGAATCTGATAATCCTCTAATTGATGTTTCATCCAGAGCAGTTGTGTGCTACAACTTGCAGCTGAGATGTATTCTGCTTCTGCTGTTGACAAAGCAATGGTTGCTTGTCTCTTGCTGGCCCAGGAGATCAGATTCTCACCCAGAAACTGACAGTTTCCACTGGTGGATTTTCTTTCAATCCTGCCCCCAGCATAGTCAGCATCACAGAATCCAACTAGCTTGTAATTTAAAGATTTCTTATACAGAAGTCCCAAATTAGTTGTTCCTTTCAGATACCTAAAGATTCTCTTGACAGCAGTCATATGAGATTCTCTAGGATCTGATTGGAATCTAGCACACAGACATACACTAAATAAAATATCTGGCCTAGAAGCAGTTAAGTATAGGAGAGAACCTATCATACCTCTGTACAGCTTCTGATCTACTTTAGAGCCATTGTCCTCTTTGCTTAAGGTGCAGGTAGGATGCATTGGTGTTGACATCAGCTTGCAATCATCCAGCTGGAACTTCTTCAGAAGCTCCTTGGTGTATTTTGACTGATGAACATAAACACCATCTTTGCATTGGTTGATTTGAATTCCCAAGAAGAATTTCAGTTCACCCATCATGCTCATTTCAAATTCATCCTGCATTAACTTTGAAAACTCTTTGCAAAGGGAGGCATTAGTAGAACCAAATATGATATCATCAACATATATCTGCACAAATAAGATTTCTTTCTTAACAGTTTTCCTGAAAAGTGTATTATCAACTTGAGCTCTTACAAAATTATTTTTAATCAAGAAGTTGCTTAGCCTTTCATACCAAGCTCTGGGAGCTTGTTTCAGACCATACAAAGACTTCTTAAGTTTAAAAACATGATTTGGATATTTAACATCTTCAAAACCAGGAGGTTGTTTTACATACACTTCTTCAGAAATTACACCATTTAAGAAAGCACTCTTAACATCCATTTGATATAAGATGATATCATGATTAACAGCATAAGAAAGAAGTAACCTGATTGCTTCCAGTCTTGCTACTGGAGCAAATGTCTCTGTGTAATCAATTCCTTCTTGCTGGTTGTACCCTTGAGCTACTAATCTAGCCTTGTTTCTGATCACTTCTCCTTGTTCATTGAGCTTGTTCCTGAACACCCATTTTGTTCCAATGATGTTCTTCTGATCAGGTCTTGCAACAAGATCCCAGACATCATTCCTTTGAAACTGGTTCAATTCTTCTTGCATTGCTACAATCCAGCCATTATCAGCAAGTGCTTCATCAGTAGTTGTAGGCTCAATCATGGATAGCAGGCCAAGCATAGACTCATTCTGAGTGAATGCTGATCTTGTCTTTCTTGGACTGTTCTTGTTTCCAATGATCAACTCCTCAGGATGTGAAGACTTGTACTTGAATGAGGTTCTGGGTGGATTAGCTTCTGAAGAACCATCAGGGATTTGTTCAGAACCATGCTGGTCTTGATTTGCTTCAGGAGTAGTGTCTTTATCAGAGAGTTTCTCAGAGTCTTCATTGTTTTCAGCTTCTGAACCTTCATCAGAACCTGAACTGGGTTCAGCTTCTGAAGGTTCTTCTGAGATTCTGACATCTGCAAAACTCTCAACCAGCTCTGGTATTTCATTACCAGGCTTCTTATCATCAAACCTAATGTGTATAGCTTCTTCAACAACATGTGTTTCAGAATTATACACTTTGTATGCCTTAGATCTCTCTGAGTAACCTAAAAAGGTACCCTTTTGAGCCTTGGCATCAAATTTCTTTAGGTAGATTTTATTGTTTAGTATGTAACATGTACAACCAAACTGATGAAAATAAGAAATACTTGGTTTTCTTCCTTTAAACAGTTCATATGCTGTTTTATTCAGAATGGGTCTGATATAGATCCTGTTCTGAATATAACATGCTGTGTTTACAGCTTCTGCCCAAAAGTACTTAGCAATTTTAGATTCATGGATCATGGTTCTGGCCATTTCTTGTAAAGACCTGTTCTTTCTCTCTACAACTCCATTTTGTTGTGGAGTTCTAGGAGATGAGAACTCATGGAGAATTCCATGGTCTTCACAAAAGTTTTCAAAAGGTTCATTTTCAAATTCCCCACCATGATCACTTCTGATTTTTAAAATTTTCAAATCAGTTTCAGTTTGTACTTGTTTGCAGAATTTGAAAAACACATCATATGTTTCATTATTGGTTCTGAGGAATTTAACCCAAGTCCACCTACTATAATCATCAACAATAACAAGTCCATACTTCTTCCCATTGATTGAAGTTGTTCCAACAGGACCAAACAAATCAATGTGAAGGAGTTATAGAGGTTTAGAGGTGGAAACAATGTTCTTAGATTTAAAAGAGGTTTTAGAAAATTTTCCAATTTGGCATGCTGAACACAGAGCATCTGAGTGATAATCAATCTGGGGTAAGCCTCTGACCAGCTGTAACTTGCTAAGCTTAGAGATGAGTCTCCAGTTAGCATGTCCCAGCCTTTTGTGCCAGACCCATTTCTCATCACTCACAGACAGAAGCCAAACTACCTTCTGCTGAACCAATTCAGAAAAATTAATTTTGTAAACATTGTTTTTCCTGCTGCCTCTGAACACTACAGACTTGTCTTTGTTACTGATTACAGTACTTGTGTTCTTATTAAACAGAACTTCATAATTACTATCACATAATTGACTTATGCTAAGTAAATTATGTCTAAGTCCATCTACCAGCCAAACATTATCAATGTACAGGGAAGAATTACCTATCTTACCAGTACCAATGATCTTTCCTTTCTGACTTCCTCCAAACCCCACAGTTCCTCCCTCTTTCAGAGTTAGGGTTTGGAACATAGACTTGTCCCCTGTCATATGATGCGAGCATCCACTGTCCAGGTACCAGGACCTTTCCTTTTCTTTGGATGTTAAGCATATCTGCAATTGAAATGATCTCAGACTTAGGTACCCAGATTTTCATGGGTCCTTTGGGGTTAGTCCTGAAAGGTTTTGGCTTCTTGTGTCTGAAGTTATGATATTCAGACTTGTTCTGATACTTTGGATATGAATCCTTGTATCTTGAATAAGTTTGAGTTCTTCAGAACCTGAGTTCTCAAAGGTTTGGACTCAGATTTCTTCAGAACCTGAGACATGAAGGTCTTTGGTTCTGAGTTCTTTAGAGTTTGAACCATTGAGCACTTTGGTTCTGATCTCTTCAGAATTCTAACTTTGTTTACTTCAGGCACAAGGCAAGCTTCAGTTTTGCCTTTCTTAAAACAGTTAGAAGCAGAAAACTGATTGGTTTGCTTTTGCTTGCTCTGCTTAACATTCTGAGATTGAAAATGTTTTACATTGACTGGTTTAACAGATTTTGAAGTTTTAACAAACCCAGTCTTTGAAAAATTTGAATCAGATTTATTCAGATTCTGAGACTTACTGGTTCCAGGTTCTGAACTCTTCAGATTCTGAACATTTTCAGGTTCAGAGTCTGATTTTCTCTTACTCTTAGACTTAGGACCTTTTGGCTTAGATTTAGGCAAGGTTTTAACATCTGCCTTCATCTTACCCTTAGGTTCAGAAGCTTCAGACTCTGAGCTGTTCAGAACTTCAGACTTAGTCTCAGTATCTGACATTTTCAGCTTCTCAGAGTTATCAGAAGCAGGCACAAAGCATGTATCATTGCCTTTTAAAATATTTCCAGAACATGAAGGTGAGTTTGATTCATTTGAAGGTTTGAATGAATCATAGCCAATGCCTTCACCTTTGTTTCTGATCATATTATACATCATGGAGGCAATTTTAGTTCTATTGAATCCAGTTAAAATGAAATCCTGAAGAGTTATTTCCTGTTCATTAGGAACCTCTTCAGATTTCTTATGAGCCTCTTTTCTGAGTTCTTCAACTTCTTCATCATATTCAAAAATTTGATTCTGAAGTTTAAGATTTTCCTCAGACAGCAAGTTAGTTTGATTTTTCAAAGATTTAATTTCTTTTAACTTGCTTTTAAGATGACTCATAAGATCATTAACAGTTTCAATCAATTCAGATCTAGAGAGTTCAGAGTATACCTCATCTTCTTCATCAGAATCTGAGCATGATTCTGCATCAGAAAATGCAGTAGCCATCAAGGCCAGGTTTGCTTCTTCCTCATCAGATTCTGACTCATTATCCAGATCATCCCATGTTGTCATGAGACTCTTCTTAAGCTTGTTTCTGAAACTGCTGGATTTTGAGCTGGACTTCTTTGCTTTCTCTTTAGACTTTTCCTTCTGAAGATCAGGACAGTCAGCAATGAAGTGCCCAGGCTTCTTGCAGTTGTAGCAGCTTTCCTTCTGGATATCCCTCTTTGAACCAGATCCTCTAAAGTTGCTGCTTCTGTTAGAGAATTGTTTCTTTCTATTCATTAGATACTGAAGCCTTTTAGAAAGCATTGCAAGCTCATCAGCATCTGAATCTTCATCAGAATTTCCCTCAGTAAACTCTTCTTCAGATTCAATAGCTTTCAAAGCTTTAGCAGGCTTTCTTTTAGACTTCAGAGCTAATGTTTTTGGTTCTCTAACAGACTCATCCTCATTGAGTCCCAGTTCATGCACCTTGAGGGAGCTTATAAGATCCTCAATACTTAAGGTATTCAGATCCTTAGCTTCCTCAATAGCAGTCACTTTTGGTCTCCATTTGGATGGCAGACTTCTTAAGAGTTTGTTCACATGATCAGCTGTGGTATAACTCTTCTTCAGAATCTGAAGTCCAGAAACCAGAGTCTGAAATCTTGAGAACATAGTCTCAATATTTTCATCCTCTTTCATTCTGAACAGTTCATATTGCTGAACAAGAATGTTTGCCTTAGCTTCTCTAACCTTCTTATTACCTTCATAGTTAGAGCAGAGGGATGTGAAGATGGCCTTTGCTATGGACTTGTCACTCAACTTCTGATACTCAGAGTGAGGTAGGGAATCCACAATTATTCCTCTCACATTGTGATGCTTTCTATATATCTTTCTTTCTGCATCACTCAGAGCCCTTCTATTGACAGCAACACCTTCTTCATCCACTGGAATTGTGATTCCATCTTCTATGATGTCCCATAGTGAATCATCAATCCCAATAATATGGTTGTACATCTTGCTCTTCCACCATGAGAACTTTTCTGGATCACCAGTAAACATTGGGGGTTTATTGTGTGATCTAGATTTTCTGTCAGCTATACCATAATCATATTGTACAGAAGTATGTCTAGGAGGAGGTGGAGGAGGAGGAGGTGAATCTTCATTATCAGACATGTTTTTCTCAGGATCAAGACTGACACACTGTTAAGTGTTAATATCAGAACCGGAGCTCTGATACCAACTGAAGGTGAGAAAAACACACACAAGAAGGGGGGGTTGAATTGTGTGACTCAAAAACTTGTTTTACCTTCTTTTCAAAAGCTTAACACTAGTTCAGAACCAGGTTCTGAACTGTTATCAGAAGTATATGCAGCGGATTAACAAGTTAAAGGAAAAGGGAAGAGAGACACACAGAAATTTATACTGGTTCCTTCTCAATGTGAGAAGTAGTCCTGTCCCCTTGTTTTCCAACAAGAGAGTTCCACTATAATCAGTTCTGATTACAAATGCTCAACCACTAAGGAAGAGACTTCAAGTTGCTCAATCACAAAGAAAGAGGCTTCCAATGCTCAACCACCAAGGAAGAGGCTTTTAGTGCTCAACCACAAAGGAAGAGGCTTCCAATGCTCAAGACATTAAGTCAAGAGACTTCCCAATGCTCAAGACACTAAGTCAAGAGGCTTCTGACTCAGACCACAAAGGAATGAGGTTACAATTGCTCAGTATACAGACTGAGACTTTAGGGACCAAACTGGTTTACAAATAAATGAGTTTGGGTTGAACACTTGATAAAATATCAGAGGTGTTCTCTTAATACAACACAAGTTAAGACTCTTAACCTTAAGAAATTCTAAGTTACAAGACTAAAGAATTTCTAAGAGTTTTTATGAACTTGACAGTTTTTGACAGAAAACAGAGCACAGGTTCAGCAATTTGTTTCAAGAGTCTTAGACAAAAAAACTTCTTCAAATCTTCTTCCTTTTATAGATGAAATATAGCTGTTGAAGATTTGCTTGATTTGAGGAAAGAGCCGTTGCAAGTTGAGCTAGGATTTCTGCAAATGTTTGCTGCACTTTTTCAAACAAAGCAGAGCAGCAACCATTTTTGAAATGGCCTACCTTAAAGCTGGGGAATGTTTGGGTCAGGGAGACAACTGTTCCATCGGGTTGCTCTGACACATCCAGGCATTAAATGCGCACAGTACTGGTCACTTTCCATGCCACATCAGCTTCAGAAGCTTCTGCGTGAACAGTGCATCAGAAGCTGCCTTTGTACGGATCAGAAGCTGTCTTCAGAAGTTGACTTTTGTTGACTTCTTCAGACGCTGACTTTTGTTGACTTCCTTCAGAAGCTGCCTTCAGACTCAGACTTCAGAAGCTGGCTTCAGACTCTCACTTCAGGAGCACTACTTCAGGAGCACCACTTCAGGAGCACTTCTTCAGACCCAGTTTCCTTCTAGCTTTGCAACATTGCTTCTTAGCTTTCCTTTCTTGCCCTAAGCTTGTTCTTTCATAACCATTCTTAATAATCAATCATAAAACACGTGGTTCTGAAATCACTTGAACAAAGCATTAGCAAATAACCAATTTTCTATTTAACACTTTGTTATCATCAAAACCATAGAGAGAGATATGTTTACACATAATGTTTCAACAATCTCCCCCTTAATTCATAAGAGAGTTGTTAAACACATTTTGTTCCAACATTTAGAAGCTCCAAAATGACACTGATCCCAGACTTCATTTCTTCCTGACTTGACATAATCTGAACTTGTTGTTCTGCCATAATTGCTTGTTGTTCTCAGCTCCTGAATCTTGCTTTCCAAAGCATCTTGTCTAGCTCTTTGTGAAACTAGTTCAACTTGCATCTGATCCACCGTGTGCTTCAGCATAGGATCTCCCAGTTCCAGTTTTAAAGCTTCAAAGTCCAGAGGCTTTAGAGCAGCCTTACCTTGAAATGAGTTCTGAAGTCCATATTTCAGAATCTCAGTAAGCTTCCCTTGATGAAAGATTTCAGACAGCGGTCTGGTGTATGAGACTTGAACCTTTCCTTTCAAGCTTTCTCTGATGGAAGTGCAGAGATGATTGAAGATGTAAGCAGCCAAGTTAACTGGTCTCTCAAGTACCACTGGACTCTTTCAGACCCATTTCTGCTCTTGATTTCCCTTTCAGCCCAGGATTCTCAACAGCCTTCTGAGCTTCTTCCTTGTCAAACACTTTACTTATGAACCAGCCATTTGATTCTGAAGGATTGAGGTTTGGGTTCTAAAGGGGTTTTTGAAAAGGAAGAGTTTTTAGGTTTGAAAACTGAACGTGTAAGATGTGACAGTGAAAGTGTGAGAGTGATCAAGTGTTTTTGTTGAAAGATTTCAGAAATTGAAAGCAGACAAAAACATTAATAACGTTAGGGGGCGCCAAGTACAACTTTCAAAACTAACTCATCACTGCCCAGCAGTTATTACTTACTAGTTTCAGACCATGTGTCAGAATACTGTTCAGATTCACTCTCATTAGTGGGTCACGTGTAAAGTGTCCACTTACAATGAGTTTTATCAGAAGTCAAAAATTCTGATTCTGAAACTCAGACTATGATGTCTTCAGAAGCTGAACTTTCTTTAGACTCTCAAAGTGAGCGTCTGATAAGTCTTAGCTTCTGATGTACTTCAGATTCTCAGTTTCTGTTCAGAGTCAAGCAATTTTTTTTTCAGAGATGAAATGCATGTTCAGATTTTTTTTAATAAAATCAAATCTATCTTCTGCTAGGGGTTTTGTAAATATATCAGCCCAATGATGATCAGTATCAATGAATTGAATATCCAAAACACTCTTCTGAACATAATCTCTAATAAAATGATGTTTAATTTCAATATGTTTGGCTCTTGAATGTAGCATAGGATTTTTAGACAAACAGATAGCAGCAGTATTATCACAAAAAATAGGAATGTTGTTTTCATGAATCTGATAGTCTTCCAACTGATATTTCATCCAGAGTAGTTGTGTGCAACAACTTGCAGCTGAAATGTATTCTGTTTCTGCTGTTGACAATGCAATAGTTGATTGTCTTTTGCTGGCCCAGGATATCAGATTCTCGCCAAGGAATTGACAATTTCCACTGGTGGATTTTCTTTCAATCCTATCACCAGCATAATTAGCATCACAAAATCCAACCAACTTGTAATCTAAGGATTTCTTATAAAGAAGTCCAAGATTAGTTGTTCCTTTCAGATACCTGAAGATTCTCTTGACAGCAGTCATATGAGATTCTCTAGGATCTGATCGGAATCTTGCACATAAGCATACACTAAATAAAATATCTGGTCTAGAAGCTGTTAAGTATAACAGAGAACCAATCATACCTCTGTAGAGCTTCTGATCTACCTTTGAGCCTGTGTCTTCTTTGCTTAAGTTGCAGGTTGGATGCATTGGTGTTGTCATCAATTTACAATCTTCAAGCTTGAACTTCTTCAGAAGCTCCTTTGTATATTTTGATTGATGAACATACATTCCATCTTTGCATTGTTTGATTTGAATTCCAAGAAAGAACTTCAATTCTCCCATCATGCTCATTTCAAATTCCTCCTGCATTAACTTAGAAAATTCCTTGCAAAGAATGGCATTAGTAGAACCAAATATAATATCATCAACATAGATTTGAACAATTAAGATGTCTTTCTTAAGTGTCTTTCTGAACAATGTAGTGTCAACTTGTCCTCTTACAAAATCATTTTTGAGTAAGAAATTACTTAGTCTCTCATACCAAGCTCTGGGAGCTTTGTTTCAGACCATACAATGATTTCTTAAGCTTAAAAACAAAGTCTGGATGTTTTAAATCTTCAAAACCAGGAGGTTGTTTGACATACACTTCTTCAGAAATGACACCATTTAGAAATGCACTCTTAACATCCATTTGATACAAAATGATATTATGATTTACGGCATAGGAAAGAAGTAACCTGATTGCTTCCAATCTTGCAACTGGAGCAAATGTTTCAGTGTAATCAATTCTTTCCTGTTGACTGTAGCCTTGAGCAACAAGTCTAGCTTTGTTTCTGACTACCTTTCCTTGTTCATTCAGTTTGTTTCTGAACACCCATTTTGTTCCAATAATGTTCTTGTGATTTGGTTTTGCAACTAAATCCCAAACATCATTTCTTTGAAACTGATTGAGTTCTTCTTGCATAGCCACAATCCATCCATCATCTGCAAGTGCTTCATCAACTGTTGTAGGTTCAATCATTGACAGTAATCCAAGCAAAGAGTCATTCTGACTGAATGTTGATCTGGTCTTGCTTGGACTATCCTTGTTTCCTATGATTAACTCTTCAGGATGTGAAGACTTGTACTTGAATGTGCTTCTGGGTGGATTTGCTTCGTGAGAATCATTAAGACCTTGTTCAGAAACATCTTGATCTTGATTAGTTTCAGGAGGAGTGTCAGCTTTTGAGAGTTTTTCAGCACCAGGAGAATTTTCAGCTTCTGGAAGATTTTCAGCTTCTGAACTTTCTTCAGACTCAGACATCTGTTCAGGTTTTGAAGTGTCCTCTGAGAGCCGAATATCTGCAAAACTCTCAACTAGCTCTGATATTTTATTATCAAGCTTCTTGTCATAAAATCTTATGTGTATTGATTCTTCAACAACATGTGTTTCAGAATTGTACACTCTATATGCTTTAGATCTCTCAGAGTATCCTAAAAAGATACCCTTGTGAGCCTTAGCATCAAATTTCTTTAGGTAGACTTTATTGTTTAAAATGTAACATGTACATCCAAACTGATGAAAATAAGAAATGCTTGGCTTTCTTCCTTTGAATAATTCATATGTTGTTTTATTCAGAATTGGTCTAATATAGATTCTGTTCTGAATATAACATGTTGTGTTAACAGCTTCTGCCCAGAAGTACTTTGCAATGTTAGTTTCATGAATCATGGTTCTGGCCATTTCTTGCAAAGATCTGTTCTTTCTCTCTACAACTCCATTTTGCTGTGGAGTTCTAGGAGAAGAGAACTCATGGAGAATTCCATGTTCTTCACAAAAGGTTTTAAATGGTTCATTTTCAAATTCACCACCATGATCACTTCTAACTTTTAAAATTTTTAATTCATTTTCAGTTTGTACTTGCTTGCAGAATTTGTTGAACACATCATATGTTTCATTTTTGGTTCTGAGGAATTTAACCCAAGTCCACCTACTGTAATCATCAACAATTACTAACCCATACTTCTTCCCATTGATTGATGTTGTCCCAACAGGACCAAACATATCAATGTGAAGTAGTTCTAAGGGTCTGGAGGTAGAAACAATGTTTTTGGATTTAAAAGAAGTTTTAGCAATTTTTCCTATTTGGCATGCTCCACAAAGAGCATCTGAGTGATAGTCAATGTTTGGTAAGCCTCTGACCAGTTGTAACTTGCTAAGCTTAAAGATGAGTCTCCAGTTAGCATGTCCTAACCTTTTGTGCCATACCCATTTCTCATCACTCACTGACAGAAGACAAACTACCTTCTGATCAACGAGTTCTGAAAAATTAATTTTATAAACATTGTTCTTCCTCTTTCCTTTGAACACGACATATTTATCTTTGTTGTTGATTACAGTGCAAGTGTTCTTATTAAACAAGACATCATAACCACTGTCCCATAATTGACTTATGCTAAGTAGGTTATGTCTTAGTCCATCCATCAACCAGACATTATCAATGGAAAGGGAAGAATTACCTATCGTACCAGTACCAATGATCTTGCCTTTCTGGTTTCCTCCAAATCCCACAGTTCCTCCCTCTTTCATGGTCAGGGTTTGGAACACAGACCTTTCTCCTGTCATGTGACGCGAGTGCTTGTAACAAAGATTCTAACATAGTGAATTCCTCACAGGGTTGTGGGGGAGTGGAGTACCAGTAGGGGAACCACTATAAATTCCTTGTGTCCATCTTCTTCTTCCCTACACTCTTTATTTTTCCAAGCATTCGTTCATACATTCATACAAAATTCCGGAAAAATTTACAAGAACACAATAAACCAGAAAAATTATCCATTAAAAGTCATACAACCTAATTCACCCCCCCCTCTTAGGTTGCACTCTGAAATTACAATTGGCATCAGAGCAAGTTAAGGTAATTTGCTCCTTGATCCAGAAAAATGGCTTCCGCTTCAAATTCAAACATTGTGTTCAAAGATGGTGGTAGTAGCAACAAACCTCCATGCTTTGTTGGTGAATACTATGATTTCTGGAAAATTCGCATGCGTGCATACTTGGAAGCACAAGGGGAAGAAATATGGAATGCCGTTGAGAATGGTCCATTCATTCCTACAACGGTTGTGAATGATGTTGTCCAAGTAAAAATAAAAACATCTTGGACTGATGATGATAAGAAAAAATTGTTGTTTGACAAGAAGGCAATCAACATGCTTCATTCAGCCCTTGGCATGGATGAGTTCTTCCGAATTTCTCAATGCAAAACTGCAAAAGAAATTTGGGACACTCTAGAAGTAACCCATGAAGGCACAGAAGAAGTGAAGAGATCAAAACTGAACACTTTATCACAAGAATATGAATTGTTCAGAATGCAGCCCGGTGAATCAATTCTTGATTTACAAAAGAGATTCTCTCACTTAACAAACCACTTGATGGCTCTTGGAAAGACTTTCACAAATGATGAATTAAATCTCAAAGTCCTTAGATCATTAACAAGGGCTTGGCAACCAAAGGTGACT
Organism: Medicago ruthenica; assembly: GCA_018208015.1. Taxonomy (NCBI): domain Eukaryota; kingdom Viridiplantae; phylum Streptophyta; class Magnoliopsida; order Fabales; family Fabaceae; genus Medicago; species Medicago ruthenica. Next base: position 99,072,539 of record CM031378.1, on the reverse strand, counting down.
GCAATATCAGAAAAGAAAAGTCTTTCTAAAATGACTTCTGCCGCTTTGTTTGGTAAACTCCAAGAACATGAAATGGAACTTGGAAGATTGGAAAAGCATGAAGGGCAAGAGAAGAAGAACAAAAACATTGCTCTAAGAGTTGAGTCAAAACAACAAAATGAAGGAGAAAGTTCTGATGAAGGTGAGACCATCAATCTTCTTGCAAAAAGTTTTAAAAAATTTCTTAAAAAGGACAAGTCCTTCAAGTTTGGTAATAAAAGAAAATCTTTCAAGAAGAATGAGGGCTCTACGTCAAACCAAAACATTACATGTTTTGGATGTGGGAAAGAAGGTCACATGAAAGCAAATTGTCCATCTTTTACAAACAAAAATGGTGACAAAGGAAAGAAAGAATTCAAGCAAAGGAGGGCCTACATTGCTTGGGAAGAAAATGACATAAGTTCATCTTCTGAATCAGAGGATGAAGAGTATGCAAATCTTGCACTAATGGCATCTCATCACTCTGATGATGAACAAGAGGTTAGTGATTCTGAACTTGATAGTAAACCTTCATATGATGAATTACAAAATGCATTTGATGAATTATATGAAGAATGTAGTAAACTTTCTAAAACTTGTGTAAAACAGAAGAAATTAATTGTTTCACTTGAAAGAAAAGTTTTTGATGCACAAGTGGATTTAGAAAAGGTCAAAAATTCTTCATGTAATAAATGTAAAGAACATGAAACAAAAATTATTAAATTAAATCAAGTAATAAAAAATTTTGAAAAAGGTCACAATAGTTTGGAAGATGTTCTTAGCAAACAAAGAGATTTAAAAAATAAAACCGGTCTTGGATTTTCAAATTTTGATAAACCAAGTACAAGTAAAACAATCTTTGTTAAAGCAAGCACAACTTCCAACAACTTGGAACCAAAGAAAATGCATGTTGTAATTCCTCTTAAAAGTATGAATACTAGAAATAATTCTTATGGAAGAAATTATTCTAACAAGTCTTATAAGAAAACAAATTCTAAGGTTAGAAATAATGTCTCCAATGGAAGTAATTCTAGTGTATATCATGTTCAAAATTTATCATGTTTCTATTGCAACATGAAAGGCCATACTCCAAATACATGCTACATAAGAAACTTTGGTGTTCCTTATGGTGAATATATTTGGGTAAGGAAAGGTATTAACCCACAAGGACCCAAATCACAATGGGTACCTAACAAGACTTAAACTTTCTGTTTTGTAGGGAGGGTTGAAATCTTCAACCAACATGTGGTACCTTGATAGTGGTTGTTCAAAACATATGACGGGAGACAAATCAAGATTCTCAAGTTTGACCCTAAAATCAAAAGGATATGTCACCTATGGAGACAACAATAAAGGAAAGATTCTTGGTATCGGTAAAGTTGGTATGCCTCCCTATACTACTATTGATAATGTGCTATATGTTGAAGGTCTAAAACATAATTTACTAAGTATTAGTCAATTATGTGATAAAGGCTTTAGAGTAAATTTCAATAAAGATTCTTGTTTTGTTGAAGATGTAGCATCACATGAAATCAAACTTGTTGGAAAAAGAATAAATAATATTTTCATGATTTCATTAGATGATTTGTCTTTAAAGCTTAAATGTCTTGTGGTAAACAACAACAATGATGCATGGTTATGGCATAAAAGAATTGCACACATTCACATGGATCATTTGAATAAATTAATAAAGCATGACCTTGTTGTTGGGTTGCCTAAGATTAAGTTTATTAAAGACAAATTATGTGATGCTTGTCAAAAAGGTAAACAAACAAAAGTTTCTTTCAAACCAAAGCATATAGTCTCAACTTCTAGGCCTCTTCAATTAATTCATATGGATCTTTTTGGTCCTTCAAGAACTAGAAGTTTTGGAGGAAACTATTATGCCTTGGTTATAGTTGATGATTACTCTAGATATACGTGGACTTTATTTCTTGCAAATAAAAGTGATGCTTTTAAAGCTTTCAAGAAGTATGCAAAATTGGTTCAAAATGAAAAATCCTTGAAGATTGTATCTATTAGAAGTGATCATGGTGGAGAGTTTCAAAATACATTTTTTGAAGAGTTTTGTGATGAACATGGAATTTCACACAACTTCTCGGCACCTAGAACACCACAACAAAATGGTGTTGTTGAAAGGAAGAACAGGTCTCTTGAAGAACTTGCAAGAACCATGTTGAGTGAAACAAATTTGCCTAAGTACTTTTGGGCATATGCGGTAAGTACAGCATGCTATGTAAGTAACCGTGTTTTGGTAAGACCTATCTTAAAGAAAACTCCATATGAACTTTATAAGGGTAGAAAACCCAATATTGCTTATTTTCATATTTTTGGCGGTAAATGTTTTGTTTTGAACAATGGGAAAGATAACCTTGGTAAATTTGATGAAAAATCTGATGAGGGTATCTTTCTTGGTTATTCTCTCACTAGTAAGGCATATAGAATTTTCAATAAAAGAACCCTTACTATTGAAGAATCTGTTCATGTCTCTTTTGATGAAACTAACCCCTCCAAGGAGGAAAAAGTTATTCTTTCTGATGAAGATGATGAAGATAGTTCACCAAAAGAAGTCAACATTGAAGATGAACAGAACAAACAAAACAATGCACACCAAGAAGAAGAAATGCCACAACAAGAGCAAACAAATAATGATCTACCACAAGAATGGAGAATTCATAGAGACCATCCAATTGACAACATCATTGGTGACATAAATAAGGGAGTATCTACTAGACTTAATCTTCAAGATGCATGTTTAAATATGGCTTTTGTTTCACAAATCGAACCTTCTAAAATTGATGAAGCCTTAAGTGATGATCAATGGATTTTAGCCATGCAAGAAGAACTAAATCAATTTGAAAGAAATCAAGTTTGGGAATTAGTACCTAGGCCTTTGGATAAACATATCATTGGTACAAAATGGGTTTTCAAAAATAAATTAGATGAAAATGGTATTATTGTAAGAAATAAGGCCAGATTAGTTGCTCAAGGCTATAATCAAGAAGAAGGGATCGATTTTGATGAAACATTTGCACCTGTGGCAAGATTAGAAGCCATAAGATTACTTTTAGCATATGCATGTTCCTTAGATTTTCAATTATATCAAATGGATGTCAAAAGTGCATTTTTAAATGGTTATATACATGAAGAAGTTTATGTTAAACAACCTCCAGGTTTTGAAGATTTTAAAAATCCTTCTCATGTATATAAGCTTAAGAAAGCACTTTATGGTCTAAAGCAAGCACCAAGAGCATCGTATGATAGATTAAGCAATTTTCTTTGTGAAAAAGGTTTTGAAAAAGGAAAAGTTGATACTACTTTTTTTATAAAAAGAATTAATCATCATACCTTGCTTGTGCAAATCTATGTTGATGATATCATTTTTGGTGCTACTAATGAATCGTTGTGTAAAGAATTTTCTAACATGATGCAAGGAGAATTTGAAATGTCTATGATGGGAAAACTTAATTACTTCCTTGGTCTACAAATAAAGCAATCAAAGGATGGAATATTCATCAATCAATCAAAATATTGCAAAGAACTTCTTAAAAGATTTGATATGGATAATTGCAAGGAGATTGCAACACCTATGAGTTCTAGCACTTATGTAGATCAAGATGAATCTGGTAAGCCAATAGACATTACAAAATATAGAGGTATGATTGGCTCTCTCCTTTATCTTACTGCAAGTAGACCAGATATTATGTTTAGTGTTTGTTTATGTGCTAGATTTCAATCTTGTCCAAAAGAATCTCATCTCTCTTCTGTTAAAAGAATTATGAAATATTTAAAAGGCACTCCCAATGTTGGTTTGTGGTATCCCAAAGGGAGTCTATGTGAATTGGTTGGTTATTCTGATTCTGATTATGCTGGATGTAAGACTGATAGAAAAAGTACTAGTGGTACATGTCACATTTTGGGAAATGCATTAGTTTCTTGGTCTTGTAAAAAGCAAGCTTGTGTAGCCTTGAGTACTGCAGAAGCAGAATATATTGCTGCAGGAAATTGTTGTGCACAAGTTCTTTGGTTGAAACAACAATTACGTGATTTTGGTTTAAATTTAGAATGCATTCCCTTAAGATGTGACAACACCAGTGCAATTAATTTAACTAAAAATCCAGTCATGCATTCCAGGACCAAACACATAGACATTAGACATCATTTCCTAAGAGATCATGTTCTCAAAGGAGATGTTGAAGTTACTTTTGTGGATACTCATTCTCAATTAGCGGATATTTTTACAAAACCTTTGGCAAAAGAACAATTTTTTAAAATAAGAAGAGAATTGGGAATCTTGGATGAGAATGATATTTAACATATGTACATGCAAAAAATGTTATTTTTATTTTAGGTGTCTATTTCTTCAAATTATATGTTTTTTTTATATATAGGATTATATGCATTTTTATGATAATATGTTGTATTGATTTCTATGATAATATGTTGTTTTTCTCTGTTCTATTTTGTTTCTCATGACTTTTTAGTTGATTTTCATTCCTAGTTGTTTTTTTTCTAATTCTGTATTGCTTCTGGTACTTGATAAGTTTGGATTCGGATAACTTTGTTTTAAGTTTTATATTATTATTACTTGTCTTGTATGCATATTTTTGGTTGGATATCTGTTTTGCCGATCTTTCTTCTTTTTGATGATGTCAAAAGGGGGAGAAAGTGTAGGTATATGCTTGTACTTTGACATTTTACAGGTTATCCAATTGCAAATCAAAGGGGGAGATATACAAGACAGGGGGAGCTTTCTTTGCACATCAATGTCAACATGATATGGTTTGTCATCATCAAAAAGGGGGAGATTGTGAAGAAGATTTCCTTCCTTGTGACTTGGCTGGGTTTTGATGATTACAAGACTACATCACAAAAAGAAGAAATGATCATGGAGGCTCAAGATTAAAGAATGAAGTTTAGTGCCTAGGCTTCTTGGTTATACACTTTGTAAGTATGGCAAATTATTTTTTTGATTTATCATTTTTAACTTATGGAACAACTTAGAATGCTCAGAAAATAATTACAAACATTTTTCTAAGTTTTCATATGAAGCAATGCCTAAACCTCTCATTAAAATAAATCACACACTCACAGTGATTTTCATATAAATGTGATTTTGCATGAAAATATTTTTTGCATGAAAAGCCTTAATTTATTTAGGAATTTGCATAATTAGCATGCATATGTTTTTAGTTCTAGAGCGTAAATCTTCATGATGTAATTGGTTATGACTTTTAAACTATATTTTAACTAATTTGCATTAATTTTAATACCGTTGGCAAATAGTTCATGAGATAAGTCATCTCCAAATTGTCTTTGATTTATATCCGTTGGCAGTTAATTTCATTTCTGTTGGCATACCTTTTTCTTAAGAGAAAATTTATTTGCCAACGGCCAAAATGATTTTTATTCAAATTTTATGAATGGGTGCCATTTCAAATTTGTGACTTTTCATTTTAAACCATTTTTGAAATGTAGTATTGCTTCACAAACATTTTTTTAGCCTCTATAAATTCAATTGAGAATCAAAGCAATAAACAAGACAATAACTTTCAACCTCTCAATTGTGAATTTCAATATCACTTGCATACAAAATTTCTTTTAATTGTTTGGAAAACTTTGCCCACACTTTAACATTTATTAAAAAGTTTTCTGAGCATTAAGTCCATTTGTTTAAGAGTGATATTGATAAAAATATACAGCCATACATTTGTTATTCTTCAATTACATTGTTGTAAAGTTTTCTTGCCATAGTTTTGGTGAGAATTGTTGAAAGATAGTGGGGTGCTATCTTGTGTATGTTAGAAAGATTGTTAGGGGGTCTTGGGGAGAGATTGCTTGTAACAAAGATTCTAACATAGTGAATTCCTCACAGGGTTGTGGGGGAGTGGAGTACCAGTAGGGGAACCACTATAAATTCCTTGTGTCCATCTTCTTCTTCCCTACACTCTTTATTTTTCCAAGCATTCGTTCATACATTCATACAAAATTCCAGAAAAATTTACAAGAACACAATAAACCAGAAAAATTATCCATTAAAAGTCATACAACCTAATTCACCCCCCCCCTCTTAGGTTGCACTCTGAAATTACAGCGAGTAGCCACTGTCCAGGTACCAAGACTTCTCCTTTTCTTTGGCTTTTAAGCATATCTGTAACAGAAATGATTTCAGATTTAGGTACCCATATCTTTATGGGTCCTCTTTGGTTAGTTCTGAAAGGATATGGCTTCCTTTGCACCTTTGGTCTAACATTCTGAGATTTAAAAGGTTTTGTATAAACTGGTTTAGTATCTTTTGAAGATTTCATAAACACAGCCTTTTGAAAATTTGAGTCTGGATTTTTCAGAGTCTGAGACTTGCTTGTCTTAGGTTTTGAACTCTTCAGACTTTGAACCTTTTCAGATTTAAAGTCTGTTTTCCTCATAGTCTTAGACTTAGAACCTTTTGGTTTAGACTTTGGCAAAGTTTTAGATTCTGCCTTCATCTTTCCCTTAGGTTCAGAAGTTTTGGATTCTGAGTTGTTCAGAACTTCAGGATCAGCAAGCTCAGTTTCTGGTAAATTCTGTTTCTCAGAAATCTCAGATGCAGATACAAAACACACCTTGGTGCCTTTCATAATATCTCCAGAACAGGATGGTATGTTTGCTTCTTTTGAATGATTGAATGGATCATTTTTGAAACCAATACCTTCTCCTCTGTTTATGTTAACATTATAAATCATAGAAGCAACCTTACTTCTGTTGATTCTAGTTAAGATAAAATCATGAAGTGCAATTTCTTGTTCACTTGGAACTTCATCAGGTTTCTTATGAGCCATTTCTCTGAGTTCTCTAACTTCTTCCTCAATCTCATTGTTGTGATTCTGAAGTGGGAGATTCTCATCAGTCAGCAAGTTATATTTCTTTTTCAAAGATTTTAATTGACTCAACTTGCTTCTGAGGCGGTTCATAAGATCTTTAACTGTTTCAACAAGTTCAGAACGAGTAAGTTCAGAATATACCTCATCTTCATCTTCAGAGTCTGAACCTGACTCTGTATCAGAAGATACTGTGCCACTAAAGCTAGGTTAGCTTCCTCTTCATCATCCTTATCAGATTCAAATTCATTATCAAGATCATCCCATGTTGCCATAAGACTTTTCTTGAGCTTGTTTCTGAAGTTGCTTGATTTAGAGCTGGTCTTCTTGGATTTCTCCTTTGACTTGTCCTTCTGTAGCTCAGGACATTCACCAGTCTTCTTGCATTTGTAGCAACCCTTCCGATCTTCCTTCTTGGAACCAGATCCTTTGAAATTACTACTCCTGTTAGAGAACTTCTTTTGTCTTTTCATTAAGTACTGAAATCTTTTAGAAAGCATTGCAAGCTCTTCAGCATCTGAATCTTCTTCAGAACTTCCCTCAGGAGATTCTTCATCAGATTCTATAGCTTTTAGAACTTTTGATGACTTTCCTTTAGATTTCAGTGCTATAGACTTAAACTTTCTAACAGATTCATCTTCCCAGTTCATGCACTTTGAGAGAGCTTATAAGATCTTCAATACTTATAGTATTTAGATCTTTAGCTTCCTCAATAGCAGTCACTTTAGGTCTCCATTTAGATGGAAGACTTCTGAGAATCTTGTTCACATGATCAGCAGTTGAGTAACTCTTTTTCAGGATTTGAAGTCCAGAAACTAGAGTCTGAAATCTTGAGAACATAGTCTCAATGTTTTCATCCTCCTTCATTCTGAACAGCTCATACTGCTGAACCAGAAGATTTGCTTTTGTTTCTCTAACCTTCTTGTTTCCTTCATAGTTAGAGCAGAGAGAGGTGAAGATATCTTTAGCTGTTGATTTATCACTTAGCTTTGATACTCATTGTGAGGCAGAGAGTCCACAATGATACCTCTTACATTGTGATGTTTTATGTAGATCTTTCTTTCAGCATCAGTAAGGCTTCTTCTATTAATAGCTACTCCTTCTTCATCAACTGGTATAGTTATACCATCTTCAAGGATGTCCCATAAACTATCATCTATTCCAATGATATGACTATACATCTTGCTCTTCCACCATGAAAATTTCTCAGGATCACCACTAAACATAGGAGGTTTATGGTGTGAGTGAGATTGCCTTTCACTTGTACCATAGTTATATGATACATCAAAGTTATTTTCAGGAGTAGGTTGAGGGGAACCACTAGAAGACATGTTTTTCTCAGGATCTTTACTGACTCACTGTTATGTGATTGAATATCAGAACCGGAGCTCTGATACCAACTGAAGGTGAGAAAAACACAAGAAGGGGGGTTGAATTGTGTTAGCCTTTTTCTTTCTCAAAAACTTATGTTAGTTCAGAGTCTGATATTGATCAGATTCTGAAGTTATTTTCAGAGTTGTTTTGCAGCGGATATAACTTAAATGAGAGAGAGAGAGAAGGACACAAACAATTATCCTAGTTCCTTCCACAACCCGGAAGTAGTCCAGTCCCCTGGTCACTTACAAGAAATTTTTCACTATAATCACAAAGATTACAATTGCTCAAACACAAAGCAAGAGACTTCCTATGCTCAAACACAAAGTAAGAGACTTCTAATGCTCAAACACAAAGTAAGAGACTTCCTATGCTCAAACACAAAGTAAGAGACTTTCTATGCTCAAACACAAAGTAAGAGACTTCTAATTGCTCAAACACCAAGTAAGAGACTTCTGATTGCTCAAACACACATGCGAGAGACTTAGAATCAAACAGATTTACAAAAGAATATGTTTGAGTTGAACACTTGATATACTATCAGTGGTGTTCACAGAATACAACACAGATTCAGACTCTATACTTAAGAAATTCTAAGATAAGAAAGTTTGTAAGAATTTCTAAGTTATTGATGACTTTCGAATTTAGCAGAGTAATGGCGTTTTTCAGATTTGCAGAGTCTTGTTTATTTCTTCTTCAAATCTTCAGTCCTTTATAGAGGAACAAAGAGTTGTTGAGAAGATGCCAGGTCATCAATAGAGTCATTGGAATTGATTCGTACCTTGATTTGTTATGCCTACCAAAAGAGCCGTTTGAATCCTTTGCTGAAAATGAATTAACTGTTTCGTCTAAGGAGACAAAGTTGCAGACAGCGGTTCTGACTTCTGAGGATGTTGCAGAGCACTTTGTACTTTTGACAGTGACATCAGACTTCAGACTCCCAGTCTTCAGACGCTGTTCTTCAGACTCCCAGTCTTCAGACACTGTTCATCAGACACTGACTTTCAGACGCTGACCTTCTAACACTGTTCATCAGACGCTGACCTTCAGACGCTGATTGTCTTCAGACTTGCAACACAAGCTTCAATATTTTCCTTTGCTCTTAACTTGTTCTTTCTGAACCACTATTAGATACATAACTTTCAGCGTATGGTCCTGCACACTTAGAACAAGCATTAGCATATCCAATTTTCTTTTTAACACTTTGTTATCATCAAAACTCAAAAGGGACTTGTTCATACATTTTGTTCCAACAAGAATGACGGGGCAAGTACACAATAGCAATCAAGGAAGTCAAGGAGCTGGGTTTGGCTTTAGGAATTAGAGATGATAATCAATGTTAGTGTATGAAGTTGTAACTTGTAAGTGAACATGTTTCTCTTTGCTTTTTTTTTAAGTGTGTGTATGTATGTATTTATTTATGTGTGTATGTATATGTATGCAAGCAAACATGTTTCTCTTTGCTTTTGATATGGTTTATATTTAACATGTTTAAAATCAATTTTTAAACGTTATTAAGTTTGAGTTCTGTTTCTCTTTGCTTCTTATATTGGTTATTTCTTGCTTCCCTTGCATTTTTCAAAGTGTATGTATGCAAACATGTAATCAAAGTTGATGTAAATGTGTAATCAAAGTGTATGCAGATAAAGTTCTCTTTGCTTATTTTTCCTTGATCATTTGTGTATATTGATGGCTTTATTTCCCAGTATTATTCTATACCTTTTTAGAATATCTTTCACTTGGAAGCTCTAACAAAAGTTCATAAGAATAACCACCCTTTATGCTATTTTATTCTCTTTTTAAGATTAAGAATAATTATCATTGTTGATGATTTTTCATTGTTTTCTGCAGCATCCGGGTTCAAGTTTGTCTATGTTGAAACATCAGCAAGAAGCTTGCTCTATTGATTTATAATAATAGTGAAAAAACTTGAATGTTTAGTTTTATATTGGATGAACGTAATTAATGTCTTGATATAGTTCTTTAAAGTGGTTTAAAATTGTAATTTATTTAGTATGTTGTGCCAGTTGATTAACCTTTAAGATTAGTATGAATGGGCTTAATAATATGTTGAATGCTCCAATTTGAAAAACTATATATATATATATATATATATATATATTTAATCTCTACACATGCCCAGTTTAAGAATTACTAAGGAAAGAAACCAGATTTTTTTTTCTATTGAAAAGTATTTCTTTAAAAAAGTGATTGCCCAAATTCAAATTGATCCATAAGGGGTTAACCGATTGAACCCACCCGTGTTACCGACTTATCCGATTAAACCGAAACCGACTAAACCGAGTCTTTAAACAGTCGGAATTGGGCCTAGGAGTTGAAACTGTGGGTTAGTGCGGTTTGAGGTTTTGGACCCGATTTCCGACCAAAACCGACCAATGTCCAACCCTAATTATTAGTTCAAAAAGTGCGTCGAGGTATTCACTCATTTATAAATTACACTGCCATTTAATGATGGGTTAGTCCAGGTTCTTGCATATTCTAAGGACATTGATATCTAGTTGTAGATCTATGCTCTGATCAAATGCTAGTTATAGTTTAGCTTTTATATGTAGGGAAACTAATAGAGTTGCTCATAATCTTGTTAGAGTGTCTGTATTCAATTCAATCTAAGTTTCTTTTTTGTTATTCTCTTCCTTATTGCATTGCAAACTTTTTTTAGTCAAGTATTGTAGTAATGTGTTGGCGATAGGATGTTTTTCTCGAATAAAAACCAATATAGTTCTCATGATATGGAAATGGATCCCACGTAAAGTGCTAAAACCCATATTATTTTTATCCAATGATAGAGCAAATTTTAGTTAAAATGTAAAAAAAGAACATTCATAATATTACTCTTTAATTATTATTATTTATTATCCGATTGAATTGTTTGAACCATGATCTGAAGGTCACATTAAACATCGCTTAAAATTAAAAAAAATGATATTTATACAACTATTTTAAAATAACTTTTATACAATTATCTCTCTAACCTCATTGTGTTTTTACACTCTGTTGTTTTTATAAATAAAAAGGTAGAAAACCATTTGTAATAAAATAATGGGAAATGTTAACGAGTGCGCTCGGACACTCTTTAAGACCTTTAAATAATAATTTTTTATTGAAATATGTGTAATATTATGGTTACTCCAACCTACTCATGAACATTGTAGTTTCACACCCAGCTACAACAAAGGAAGTAAAACCACTCGTACAGAACACGCGTGGACATAGTTTGGAAATCCGACAAAGGAAAAAAATGAAAAGAACCGACGGTTGCAAAACAGTTTCCATGCTTTCGACAAACACAACACAATCATCATCATAATTTAAGAGAGAGAAAATAAAAACACAAAACAAACACCATCTCCATTATCCAAAATCTATTCTTACGATTTCTTTTTCATTAATTATAATTAATAAAGTAGTTTTAACCTAACCCTGAATTTTTTACAAATAATAAAACACAATTACTCTTAAATTATTCATCCTCATCCTATCCTAGATCTTGTTGTATCAATTTTCTTCATTCTTCATTTCCTTTTCATATTCTTCCGTTACACTTTTTTCCTTTTCTAATCATAATCATGAATTTCAGTTTCAATATAGTATAGCATTTAATTAATATTTCCAATTTTGAATTAAGGGTTGTTGTTGGGGTTCCAAATTGTATTATTGCTTTTTTTGAATTTGAATGGAACCTCGTGTTGGGAATAAGTTTCGCCTTGGTAGGAAGATCGGTAGCGGTTCCTTTGGAGAGATCTACTTAGGTTCTTTCTTTTTCCTTCTTACCATGATTATCTTTTTCCTATGTTTATAATTTGGTTATGTTTTTTATTATTTTTGTTAATTGTGTAGGTACTAATATTCAAACTAACGAAGAGGTTGCAATTAAGCTTGTAAGTTTTTTTTTTTCTTTTTTCCTTCATGAACTTGTTATTATTTGAAGTCTGTAAAAAATTTGCCTTTTCTTTGTGAAATTAGTCACTGCTTTGAATTATATGCAAGGGTTTATGATATCAAATTTGGTTTTTTGAGTTGTTGTTTTATGTGGCATTCTTTAATCTTAATGACATTGGTCTAATAATATTGTATACTAGCTGTTGAGTTCTGAGCGTTCACAAGTTCTAGCTCAACCGGCAAAAATGCCGAAATCGCTAGGTTGGACGCCATGATTAGGGTTCGGACCCTGGCTCCTCCATTTTAGAAACCATGCTTTGAAATAACAGGCTAGTGTGTTAGAGGGAATTGTTGATGCACTTAACTGTGCAAAGGATGGGATGTTACCCATAAATAAATATATTACTGTATGGATCAAGTGTGATGTTAAAAAGCTGAGCTGCTGCATTGTCTCATGGTTGTATAACAATGGTGATAAATCAGTTTGCTCAAAAGATAGCGTCGGGGAAAAACATGAAACCTACTTTGTTTATTCAATTGAATCCATTCCACTCACTCCTCGGAAAAATACTGGCGTCTCCCTCAATTCAAGATTGTGATGAATAATATCTTTGGTTGGGGATTTAATTGGAATCGGATGAAATGGCATTCAATTATGACTTAACATTATGCGGATTGTTTTTTTGTGGATTTTTTCTTAATTAAGCTCTTGATTATTGATATTTGCACTGGAGCTTATTTTTCATTTGTTTTGTTTCTTGCTGTGCTTTTCAATAGGAAAATGTCAAGACTAAGCATCCTCAGCTGCTGTACGAGTCCAAGTTGTACAGAATTCTCCAGGGAGGAAGTAATGACTATTTTCATATTCATTGTCTTAGCCTTTTCTTTTGTGCTTTCTTCAAGGACCATAAGGATTTATCGTCAGTTCTAACTCAAGTTTGATTTTGACAGCTGGAATTCCAAATGTTAGATGGTTTGGAGTAGAGGGAGATTACAATGTTTTAGTAATGGATCTGCTTGGACCTAGTCTTGAAGATCTATTTAACTTTTGTAGTAGAAAGTTATCACTAAAAACAGTTCTTATGCTTGCTGATCAAATGGTAGGCCCGGATTGACTTTGCAAACTATCAAATTTTCCCCACCCTTTCTTTTAGTAATTTTTAAGAACTCCCCTATTTATTTTTGCCAGATCAACCGTGTTGAGTTCATTCATTCGAAATCATTTCTACATCGAGATATCAAACCAGATAATTTTCTAATGGGATTAGGAAGGCGTGCGAACCAGGTAGTCAATCTTGTTAAAAGGCGTTTTTTTATGTATTGTATTTATGATACTTAATTTTCTGTATATGATAATTTAATGCATATCGATGTGCATGTAGGTTTATGCTATTGATTTTGGTCTGGCGAAGAAATACAGAGATAGTTCAACCCATCAACACATTCCTTACAGGTACAAAGATTTAGTTGGTGTGCATTAAATGAGATGCTTATGTTGGTTATTCCTATTTTACATTCCTGATAGCATAGTAAAAGTATCATATCCTATTAGGATTCACATTTGTCCAATGGTAGTTGTAAGTTACAAGTTATCATATCATATATATCACACAGCTGTCATATGTGGGAAGAATAACGACTAGGGAGGATGCACTATTATAGTTTTATTGGGAATGTTATACCAAATAAATATGCATCACCAAACCTTTTGGTGGTAACCATAGCACCAAGTATATGCATACCAATAATGTTTATGTTTTTATTTTTCTTTCTGGTCATTCACTCTAGTATGACAAAGATCCAAATGCCAGTCTATCAATGATTCCACACGCTGTATTCTATATAGAATTTGTGATATCTGGGCTGCTGCTATATTGGGAATTTGACAAGGACTGGGGTTAAATGTGGCAATGGCATACATATAGAAACAAGTTGAAACTATTAGGAAAGACTTGGAGATTAATGAGTTGGACCAAAATATGGTTTATGATAGAACATTATGGCGTAATTTGATCCATGTAGTTGACCCCACTTAGTGGGATAAGGCTTGGTTGTTGAGATAAATTTATCTAAATTTGAATAGATTTCAATGGTTAATAGTCTTACCAATAATAGAATTTAACTTGCTTAACTCCTTGTAGTGTTTGGTTAATAATGTAAGATAAACGGATATAGAATCACTGTATGACTGTACACAATAACTAAGCAATAATAACGAAAGAAAAACTGAAGGATGTGGTGGGATTAGAGACAAATATTTAATTGCAAGTCTTGTAACATAAATTGTAGTTAACCCACCTCAAAACAGTACACTCTAAATTTGATTGTTAACTTGATCATGATTTCATATATTCCTTGAGGGCTCCTATGTTCCTATCCCTGACATGAGGTATTAATGTCATTCTGTCTGCTTAGACCAGGATTCCTAACTCGTAAATTGTGAGTAAGGAGGCAACACTTCATTACAAACGTGTTGCCCAAAAGAATGCTCTGTTGAATTCTAGTTCTAGAATATCCTAAATAATATATTCCTGATAGTAGAAATTCAATGCATGGCATTTCTTGAAACTATGATTCTTCTCCTATGCCTGCATCTGCTAGAAAATCCTTCCAGTTAAAAGAAAACTTGAATTTTATGCATGCATTTGATAGGATCCAATTGGTCTAGGTATAGAAATCACAACACATAATTCAAAAGAAGAAAAGTATACTGTTTTATTTATGTAATAAGGTTAGAGATCAAACGGGATCTAACCCTGTATACAATATACTATGAAAGAGACAAAGAAATACTGGAAATTGAATTAGGGTAAGCAATTCGAGCTGCTTAGCACTCCTATGCAGAGACTGCAATCTGACTAATTCCGTATCCACTAACAATGATTAGTTCAGTATAAATAGGATCTAGAGCCCTATTCTCTCACTGCCACGTGGCAGTCATATCTGATGCATTTATTTAGATGAAGTAGTTGCATCATCCTGATCTTGTGCTTCTCTCCCTCTATTTCTGCGCTTTCTGGTATAAACTGTACCATATCTATCAATACCCCCTCCTTCAAGACTCTCTTTGACCTCAAAGAGAAAATCAGGGAACTCTTGTTTCATCTTTTCCACCAATTCCCATGAATTTTCAAATTCTGGTAGTCCTTGCCACTTCACTAAGACTTCTAACTCCCCTTTCTCATTGACCCTAGTGTCCCTTGCTTCCTCAGGGCCTGGTTCCAATTGCCAACTCTCATTCATGCAATTAGGTAAGGGTTGAGTTTCTACATTTGCTGAGACTGCTTTTTTTAATAGGGATGCATGGAACACCGGATGTACTCTACTATCTTCTGGTAATTTGAGTTTGAAAGCCACAGCCCCTACTCTTTCCATTATCTCATAGGGTCCATAATATCTAGGACTTAGTTTTTGGTTGAACCTCTTGGCCAACTTTTGCAACTTATAAGGTTGGATTTTTAAATAAACCTTATCTCCTACCTGATAATCCACCTCTCTTCTATGCTTGCTGGCTTGTACCCTCATTTGGTCTTGTGCTTTCAACAGTTGCTCTCTCATTTCCCTAATCATTTCATTCCTTTCAGCAGTTAGTTTGTTGACGTCTTCTACTGCAGAAAGATGCGCATCTCCTCTAACTAATACTGGTGGGCTTCTCCCATATAAGGCTTCAAAAGGAGTGGATTTAAGAGAGGCATGGTAATTGGTATTATACCAAAATTTTGCCCAAGATAACCATTTAGGCCACATTTTAGGCTGCCTCCCTGTCAAGCACCTTAAATACGTTTCCAAACATCGATTCACTACCTCGGTTTGTCCATCAGACTGGGGATGATATGCACTACTGTACTTCAACTTTGTACCAGCCTGTTTGAACAACTCTGTCCAAAACGAACTGAAAAACTTTGTCCCTGTCGGAAACTATTGAACTAGGAAATCCATGCAGTTTGACTATTTCTTTGACAAATAGTTCTGCTATATCTTTGGCTGTGTAAGGATGCTTCACAGGCACGAAATGAGCATATTTAGTCAGCCTATCAACCACTACCATAATAGTATCTATTCCTTGAACCTTGGGCAATCCACCAATGAAATCCATGGATATATCACTCCACAATTGAGTGGGAATAGGTAATGGCTGTAGAAGACCACCAGGACTCAAAGTTTGGTATTTATTCCTTTGGCAAACTTCACAAGATTCAACATTGGACTTGATGCATTTCCTCATTCCTTCCCAATATACCAAGCCTGCAATTTTCTTGTAAGTCCTTAGATAGCCCGAATGTCCTCCAGTGGCTGTATCAAGAAACTCATGTAGGATCCAAGCAATCCTGGGTGATTGTTTTGGAATCACTATCCTTCCTTCATGAAACAGTTTACCACCTCTCAGTTGGTAACCAGGATGACTCATTGAGTTACTCATTAAATCTTGAATAAGATTTTTCAACTTTTCATCTCCCTGTATCTCTTCTTCTAATCCTTCCCAAGCTTCACATTGTACCATCACAATAGTGGCATAATGCATCTGTCTTGAGAGGGCATCAGCAACATTATTTTCCCTCCCTGGTTTGTACTTCACTTCGAAGTCATAACCAATCAGCTTTGCTATCCATTTCTGTTGATCTTCACCCATCAATTTCTGTTCAGTGATGTGTTTTAGGCTCTTTTGATCAGTGTGAACTTGAAATTTTCTTCCCAGCAGATATGGTCTCCATTTTTGTACAGCTGTTACTATGGCCATAAGTTCCCTCTCATACACAGACTTGCTTTGGGCCCTAGCAGATAAAGTCTGGCTCATGTATGCTGTTGGTTTCCCTTCCTGCATCAATACTGCACCTATTCCATGGCCAGAAGCATCAGTTTCTAACACGAAATCCTTCTTAAAATCTGGCATAGCTAGAACTGGTATAGTGGTCATTGCTCTCTTTAAAATTTCAAAGGCTTGTTGTGGTTCTTCACCCCATTTGAAATTATCTTTCTTTAGTAACTGTGTTAATGGCCAAGCTATTTTGCTATAGTTCTTGGCAAATTTCCTTCAGTTAAGCCCAAAAATCCCCTCAACCCTTTTAAATCCTTAGGAATAGGCCGCTTTAACATATCTTCTATTTTCTTAGGATCAGCTGATACTCCCCCACCAGAAATAATATGGCCCAAGTATTCAATCTCTGCCTGGCCAAATGAACATTTTTTTCTATTTGCAAACAGTTTGTGACTTTGTAGAGTTTGCAGAATTTTTGTCAAATGTAATACATGTTCAACCTTGTTGGTGCTGTAAATGAGAATATCATAAAAAAAGACTAATACAAATTTTCTCAGATAGGGTCTTAACACCTCATTCATCAATGCTTGGAATGTAGAGGGAGCATTGGTCAAGCCAAAAGGCATGACTAAGTATTCATAGTGGCCCTCATGGGTCCTAAAAGCAGTTTTGGCTATATCTGATTCTTTCATTCTAATCTGGTGATAACCAGATTTTAATCCAATTTAGAAAATATGGTCGCACCACCTAGTTCATCTAATAGCTCTTCAATTACAGGTATAGGAAATTTTAGCCACAGTTACCTTGTTTAAAGCTCTGTAGTCAGTGCAGAACCTCCAACCTCCATCTTTCTTTTTTACTAACAGAATAGGACTTGAGAAAGGGCTTGTGCTCGGCCTGATAATTCCAGCCTGCATCATTTCTTTTACCATTTTCTCTATTTCATTCTTCTGGTAAAATGGATATCTGTATGGTCTTAAGTTAGGGATAACTGCATCTGGTTGTAATACTATGGCATGATCATGTTCCCTATGTGGTGGTAACCCAGTAAATCTTGCAATTACTTCTTCCCAGTCAGAAGTAATTCCATGATTTATCTTGTCCTTCAACTCTCCTTCTACTTCTTGAACATAGAATCCCATCCCTTCTTTAGAAATAGCCTTTAACATGGTCCTCCAATTTACTTGGCTATTACACATGGATGGATCTCCTTGAATAATATGCTTGTTCCCTTGCACTTCCCACTTCAAGCATAAGTTGCCAAAATTTGCTTCTATATTGCCTAGACTTGCCAACCAATCCATGCCCAACACCATCTCTGAACCACTGAGTTCCATGATAAAAATTGCTGCTGGAACTTAACATTCTGGATGTTGAATTCCAACTCTTCACATACCCCCTGATTCTTCACCTTCTCTCCATTCCCCACCTCAATGACATAAGTAGGTGTCTCAGTTACTGCTAGACTGAGTCCAGTCACCAATTTAGAAGCTATGAAATTGCTTGTAGCTCCCGAGTCTATCAATGTCAACACCCTTCTGCCTCCTATGTCAGCCACACACCTTAAAAGACTTGTTGGATGTGAATCCCTCTTTACTCTGCAAGGACAGTTGTAAAGTCTTTAACTCCTCTACTATTTCAACCTCCTCCTTATGCTTTGTCCCCCAGTCCTCTACTTCCTCCTCTTCACTACTTGCTTCACATAATTTCAGATGCATGTGCTTGAACTTGCACACATGTTCTCTATTCCATTTATCCCCACACTTGAAACACAGTCCCTTCTTACTCCTTTCCTCCAATTCCGCGGGGTTAAGTCTTCTTCCTTTTGGCCTATCAGTAGTCACTGAACCACTCTTCTCGTTCTCCTTCTTAAGCCCACTGTACTCACCAGGGTCCTTGAACCTAGTGGTACCGCCCTTATCCCTCCAACCACTTCCTCTCTTCAAAACCACTTCATTTTTTTCTTCAATGAGTAAAGCCCTGTCCATTAATTCAGCCAAGTCATGGCTCTCATATAATTTTAGCTCTGCTTGAATTTCCTCCTTCAAGCCATTTAAAAAAATTGATTCCAACATCACCCTTTCCTCCCTACGCAGAGGTGCTACCAGTCCTTCAAACTTGTCCGTGTACTCCATCACAGTACCCTTTTGCCTCAAACTCAACAATGGTCCCAATGGGTTCTGCAATAACCCAGGTTGGAATCTTCTAAGGACTGCTATTTTGAACTCTTCCCACGTTCTTAATGGCGTTTACTCCTCCCACCATTGAAACCAATTCAAAGCCTTCTCTTCTAACGCCAACACCACCGTATCCACCTTGTCCTGCACACGTATTTCATTCAACCTGAAATAACGTTCCACTCGTACTAACCACCCATACGCATCCTCCCCTTTGAAGATTGGGATCTCCAATCGTCTCCTACTTCCTCCCAAACCCAAACGGTGACCACCATTGTTATGTGTTGGGCGACGTCGTGATCCTGATGAAACGGCTCTCTGGTCGCTCCACCCGTCTTCCTCGTTGTTACGATTACGCCCTTGACGACGGCGAGGTTGCGTTTCAGCAATAAGTTGACGAACCTGATCCAACGAAATCTGGGGACGTGAGTGTATTTCTACCATCATCTGTCGCATTTGTTCCAACGTCGCTTCCATCACGCTCGTTCTCTGTTCTACGAGTTCAATTCTATTATCCATAATGCTTCGTGTCATCACGACCATTAACTGATGAAGATCTAACCAAGGCTCTAGATACCAATTGATAGGATCCAATTGGTCTAGGTATAAAAATCACAACACAGAATTCAAAAGAAGAAAAGTATACTGTTTTATTTATGTAATAAGGTTAGAGATCAAACGGGATCTAACCCTTTATACAATATACTATGAAAGAGACAAAGAAATACTGGAAATTAAATTAGGGTAAGCAATTCGAGCTGCTTAGCACTCCTATGCAGAGACTGCAATCTGACTAATTCCGTATCTGCTAACAATGATTAGTTCAGTATAAATAGGATCTAGAGCCCTATTCTCTCACTGCCACGTGGCAGTCATATCTGATGCATTTATTTAGATGAAGTAGTTGCATCATCCTGATCTTGTGCTTCTCTCCCTCTATTTCTGCGCTTTCTGGTATAAACTGTACCGTATCTATCAGCATTGCATTGTGACCCTATTCTTCCTGACACCATCTATATTTGTCATCAACTTCTCATGTTACACTGGTACCATTGTTTGAATTTGTAAGACACAGTTTATTAAGCTGATGGTTGGGGCCTTGGTGGTAGGAAGTGTTATATGCACACTGTCTTAACGCTTCCTTTCACCTTAATTTCTTGTTTCTAGATTCTACTAGGGTCAGGTTATGATTCTTGTCCACAATATCATCAATATGTCAGCAATTCATTTTGAAAGTGTAGACCTGGCTGTTACTATTTGAAAATCCATTTTTTGGGGTGATCTGTAATCTATTCAATGATCAACACTGCAGGGAAAATAAAAATTTGACTGGAACTGCAAGATATGCTAGCATGAATACTCACCTTGGCATTGGTATGTGTTAGTTCACGATCCTTCATTGAACTTGTATTTTTGTTATCTAATACTGCTTCTAATTCTCTGGTGATTTTGGTGTACAGAACAAAGTCGAAGAGATGATTTAGAGTCTCTTGGTTATGTTTTGATGTACTTCCTGAGAGGGAGGTAATTATTACTGTCGACCTATACTTTGGTGTCTTCTATCACTGTGTACTTTATCTGATTCATGTTCTTTTTGTAGTCTTCCTTGGCAGGGACTTAAAGCAGGAACCAAGAAACAGAAGTATGAGAAAATCAGTGAAAAAAAGGTTTCTACATCGATTGAAGTAAGTTAAATTGTATGTTGTAATCAGTCTTCAGTGCTTATGTTATCTACTCCTTCCGGACCTACACTAAGAATTTGGTCCTTACTCCAGGCCTTATGTCGGGGTTATCCAACCGAATTTGCATCATACTTCCATTACTGTCGCTCATTAAGGTTTGATGATAAGCCAGATTATGCTTATCTCAAAAGGATATTCCGCGACCTGTTTATCCGTGAAGGTTTGAAATTATTATCATATAGAAAGGATAACTTTTTCCTCATTTCTCACACTTATTAATTATATACTCTCTTAAACTTTGCATTTGAGTCTTATGTGGATCTTTGTTTAAATTTGCTTATATTATTAAATTGACACTTCAACAGGATTCCAGTTTGATTATGTGTTTGACTGGACCATCTTGAAGTATCAGCAATCACAGCTTGCCACACCTCCAGCACGGGGCATTGTAAGTGTTGTTCTTTCTTTTTCTTCCCCAGTTGTGATTACCATGTCATCTGCAATGGATGAAACTCATAAACGATCACCTTTGTTTAGGTTCCTGGTGCTGGAACCAGTTCTGCAATGCCACCTGCTGTTACCAATGCTGACAGACATACAGGTACTTTATTTAAGATCTCCCATAAGTGTAACAGGCCTTCAATATTTTTATTTGTATCAATTCATTTATCACATTTTAGTTCAGCAACAACAACCAAGCCTTATCCCACTAAGTGGGGTCGGCTAACATTGTAGTTCAGTGAATTTAATTTTGAAGTGGAACCTAAAGGGGTTGGTCAAGTGTAGTTAGGAAGGATCTTGTAGTTAATAAGTTGCAGGTTTGAGCCTCCTCTCATGTCTTTGGGGTGAGGAAATGTGAGCCCTGTATGTGATTTTGAGCTCGGAGACTTTTCGTGCACTGAACTAAGTCCCCATCTCCTTGCCCTAAAATTAAGACCCAAAATAAGTCTGAAGTGTATGATTATTTTTTTTACATTCTACCAAAACTATTGGCTGTATTTCTATTGTAGTTTTATTCAGTATTTTTCAACTACCCATTGAAGTAGGTTTTGCAATGACACGTCTATTGAACTTCTTCACCCAAGTTTAAATGATATCTACTCAACATCTTAGCTGGACATATTTAATGTTCTGTCTCTTACAGGAGCAGAAGGGCAACCCCCTGGTTTGGTTTCGGTGGATTCCTCGAGGCGCAGAATGTCGGGACCCATTTTGAATACTGTAAGTTTCTCATAACAGAATTCAGTCACCATATATTCCGCTGGTATTGAGGATGTTTTGCTGAGCCTTTTAGGCTTTATTTGGGAGTTAGGAGGAAAAGGGAGTGTAGGGAAATGGAAAGGGAGGGGGATTTCTCATCTTGTTTGGGAGTAAATTGTTAAAGAGGAGGGAGAGAAGAATGCTTATGATTGATATTTTTGTTTGTTTGAGAGTATTATAAAGAGGGAAGTGATTTGTAGCATTTGCCAAAGCCCTCTAAAACCCTCCCCAGATCAAATTATTGAGTTACCCCCCCTATATGAAGATTTAAGTTTTTGGTTTGATTAATCTGCAGGTCCCTGAACTATTCGAGAATTTTTAAATAGTCTCTAAACTGAAAAATTGTGTAAACAGGTCCCTGAACTAATTTATAATTTTCAATTAGGTCCTGTTAGTCAACAGTTAGTCAATGCTGACGAGGGTGGTTACATGCCAATCAATTTTACACATCATCTTCCACCAACCTAATATCCACATCATTATATTTTTATTTATTATTTACAAAATTAAATCATATTTCAATTTTTCATTAAAAAGTCACGTCGTCAAGTGAGTGCTTTTCTGATCTCAGCCGCGTCAATTTGGAAAACCTAGAGCATGATAAGGTGCAACAATGGCTGAAATGATAAAGAATCATTAAAAGGCGTAATTGAAACAAAAACCATAGTCAATAAAAACCAAAATTGGAAAATGGAGAAATACATGTATGAAAATTTCATCTTGAAATCTGTGGCATGAAAAGGTGATGCGTTCATATATCATAATTGATTTTGCAGTAATATTTAGGTTTCCGATTAAACATGTTTTTGGACAATGGGGGAAATTGAGTAAAATGAGTATTCAATTAAAAGGGGTGGGTGATAATATAGGGGGAAAATAAGGGAAGAAAAATAGGATCTTTTTGTGGCACCATTGATGTGTCTGTGTACTGACCCACACTATTGTGTTCGGGCCGGAAAAAAGAAGAGCAGGGGTTCAATGTTTCTGATTTTTGGCGTTGAAGGATGTTCTTGTATCTCTCAATTACTTGTGATGGAGAAGCTTGGTGTTGTTGACTATAATGGAGTTTTATTTGTCCTCAATTTTGGATTTTTATACATACATATTCACGATCGTTCTCGATTTGAATTGGAAAATGGAAATGGGTATCACGTGACATTTTAATGAAAAATTGGAATATGATTTAATTTTGTAAGTAATAAATAAAAATATGATGATGTGGATATTAGAGAAGGATGATGTGTAAAATTGGTTGAGATGTCACTGTCCTTGTCAGCGTTGATTAACTGGTGACTAACAAAAGTTTATGGGAAAGAACTAATTGAAAGTTATAAATAGTTTAGGGATCAGATTACATTTTTTAAAAGTTTAGGGACCTATTAAAAAATTCCTTAATAGTTTAGGGACCTGTAGATTATTAAACCTAAGTTTTATTATGGAGAAAAATAACCCCTCATGCAAGGTGGTTAGGTGGGGACTATCATTTCTGCAAAGCTCCCTCTCTCCCTCTTTCTCCAAAGCCCTCCCAACAAAGCCTTAGAGTGCATATTTTGTATAGTTCCTTTTCCACTCAGATCTTTGTTGTGGATTTATAAGTTGAATCTGAATTTAATTGCATGTCTGATTTTCATGTGCACATCATTAGCTTTTGCCTTTGTAAATGCAATAATTGCCTCATATGATCATGCAGTTATCAAGCTCCAATGTCTTGGGTCAATCAAGTGGATCATCTAGGCGAGTTGCTGTTTCTAGTAGTCGTGATGCATTTGTTGGTGCTGAGTCAGATGTTCGTACACGCACTGCTGAGGCTAGCCCTGGAGCAGCAGCACATAGAATTTTGAGCGGTCAAAGAAGTTCACCAATCGGATCTTCTGATCCCCAGAGAGTAGCACGGGCTGGGAGAAATGCTTCTCAAGCCAATAACTATGAAAGTGCCCTTAGGGGCATGGAGGGTTTGCAGTTAGAAAATGATGAGAGAACCCATTATTAATTTTTCATCCTCTCATCTTGTGACTGCGAGTTGATAGCCTTCACAAAAGCAAAAGTTGCTTATGTTGAGCTGTGAGAAAATTTGGATCCAAACTTGAAT
This sequence comes from Medicago ruthenica, assembly GCA_018208015.1. Lineage (NCBI taxonomy): Eukaryota > Viridiplantae > Streptophyta > Magnoliopsida > Fabales > Fabaceae > Medicago > Medicago ruthenica. The sequence continues at coordinate 99,048,426 of CM031378.1, read as the reverse complement.
TTCCAGGTTTGTAGTATTAACTCATCCACTCAAAATGGGTGATTGTGCTTTGCTGTAAAGTTCAGGTTTAATTGGCACTTCACTTCTGGCCGGAACACCGAAGTTTTTAACATATTTTCCTGTATGTTCCTGTATTGGTTTACCTGATGTTTACACTTTACAGGGCCACAAAGGTCAAAATTATCAAATGTAATTAGCCATTGACATTGTACTCTTGTTGGATACGATTCCTTTAGTTTCCACCATGCAAGTGTCTGGAAATTGTTTTGGTATTAGAATCTTGGAATGTTTTACCTTGTGTGGTTGCTATCAAGCTGAAATCATATTATCTCTTCAGCTTTCTTCCGGTAATCTTTCATAGTAATCTTGTACGACATTTTATTTCAATTTGGGAAAAGGTTACCATTAAACTAGATTGACAGATGTGTTCATCTTGATCGAAAATTTATTTCACTACATTCGTCTCCAAATTCTGTTCGTATGAGCCCATGTGAATTAAGCAAGTTATTAAATTTGTTACAATTTATACTATTTTATGAAGTTTACCTTTTAGGATAATTTTTTAAACTCTATTATAGTATTTATTTATCGTTTATTAAATAAAATCTGTGCAATAATTATGAGTATTTTGATAAGGAAAAAATTAATGCAATTAAATAACTGACATGGTAAAAAAATAACAAAAAATGCTCAAAAAAATTAATATATTATTTATTATTAAGAGTGAGGCTATGCAACAAGACTTGCCTACACTATAGGGCTGTCAAATGACATTTAGCTGTTTGCCATTTCAGAAAGAAAAGAAAAAAAGACATTTAGCTGTTGTCTTGAACTTTGTTTGCATTGTTGAACTGATTTTGTATTAATGAATCTTAGTTACCAATTACAAGTTGAGTGAATCTATTTATAAATTCTTCTCATGACTGCCTAAAGCAGGTTACTATAAACTCTTAACTAATAATAACCGGTCAGTTAGTTAGAGCAGTTACAGGGAAGCTCTAAGCTACAACAAGTCTATGGTAACTTAGTGTGAACTCATGTCAAAAGTTCCTTTAATACACCCTCGCAAGCTTTACAACGGGTATAGAGGGTGATGAAATGTCACTCACAGTAAGCTTGGCTCTGAAGTCTTCAAATTTTGGAGGCAAGGCCTTAGTCATAATGTTAGCACGTCGTTGATGGCTAGGAACATGGGCGGAAACCACTTGTGTGACATTGTGGTGGGAATGTTATATAACATTGTCCAACCACAATGTGACATGTGACTTTCTCATCTAAAAATAAAACAAAAAAGTCTTGTGAAAGAGAGAGAAGAAACCAAATAAACTATGTGTCACATTGTGGTTAGGCAATGTTATATAACATTCCCACCACAATGTCACACAAGTGGTTCTCAACATGGGCGGCCTTCAACTGCTTTTGAAGTACTTTTCTCTCAAAGAACAAGTCCAACTCCATGTGTTCAGTACGAGCCTGGAGCCAGGGGCGGATCTTCTTGGGAGCCCATAGTAGCCATGGCTCCCCTTAGATATCGTATTAATACTATATTAGGCATACTCTATCAAGTATTTCTTATGTGTTGCAATGGAAACTGAAGGCCCTTACATCAAGTGGTGGGGAGTTTGAGTCCTTCTGACTCCTTTTTCTGCATATTTATAATGCATTTTTATTTTTTATTCACAAAAAGGATCTTAATAGGATTCGAACCATTGCTCATGAAGTTATATTTAAACGCAATGAACCACCACACCACATTACAATCTATGCCTACTCTATGAAACATCTTTATATATATATATATATATATGTTACAAATTGTTGGCACCACCAACATCTTTAGTCAAGATCCGCCAATGCCTGGAGCACTAGATTATTGTGCTAAGGCTATAGTACTCATGTTGTCACAATACTCTTAAGGTGTAGTGAACTTGACAGTGAATAATGAGTTCAAAAAGAAGAGACTTATATGAGTTGTATCCACAAAAGCTCGGTGGTAGCCAAATCCAAGCTACAATACCCCACCTCTGTGCAGATCTAGATATGACTGGTTGATTTTTAGTCCACTAGGAGACTAAGTTGGAGCATAAAAAGACAAGCACCATGTGTTCAGCTTCAGAAACCCCAGTCAGCATCAAAGAATGAATGGAGAGCCACTGGTTGAGTAGGACTGAGAGCTAGCTAAGTGTGGCAGTTCCTTTGAGATATCTAAGGATGCGTTTGACAACTTGTCAATGGGAGTCAACTTGAACCAGTCAAGTGACTGATACATAAATGTGTTTTTTTTATGTCAATATGTATTGTAGTATTTTGTTGTGTCAAGTTGGGTATCTAGCTAAGTCTTAAATCAAGTAGTGAGAAGAAAAAATAGGTAAAATGTTATTATAAATATGGAGAGTTAATTTGGGTGTATCGGACACTTGAGTAGTTGTATGTGTTGGAACAAAGTTGCGCAGAATTAAGATGAAACAATGGATAATACGAAAACAGGGAAGAATGAAAACGTAAAACAGAGCATTCAAAATTTTCGTAAATGTGAATTCATTGATTATTGAATACGTACACTTACAGGGCTTTATATACACACAAAAAATGTCACTTGCTTACATCACAAGCTAAGTAACAACCTCTAACAAACTCTAACAAACTCTTAAACAGACCCAGACTCTGGCTTCTGAAGCTTCAAACGCTGAACTTCAGCTTCTGAAGCTTCAGCTTCTGAAGCTTCAGACTCTGAACTTCAGCTTCTGATCGTTCAGTATCTGATTTCACTACAGTTATGGATTAACCCTCAACACTCCCCCTTAATTCATAACTGTTGAGGACACCAAGTTTCTTCCTCAAAAACTCAAATCTGTCAATCTTCAAAGCCTTAGTAAATCCATTTGCAAGCTGCATTTCTGTAGGACAGTACTGCACTTCAATCATTCCATTAGTCACCTGCTCCCTAATGAAATGGAATCTAGTCTCAATGTGCTTGCTTCTACCATGAGAGATTGGATTCTTAGCAAGACTTATGGCAGATTTGTTGTCAATTTTCAATGTTAGAGGTTTCACAACTTCACACTTAAGCTCTTTCATCACTGAATCCAGCCACAAAGCTTGACATGTTGCAAAGGTTCCTGCAATGTATTCAGCTTCACATGATGAGAGTGCAGTAACAGGTTGTTTCTTGGTGCACCAGGATATGGCAGCATCATTGAACTTGAGGACATAACCTGAAGTGCTTCTTCTGTTAGTCAAATCTCCACACCAGTCACTGTCTGAGTACCCTATAAGCTCATTCACTTCACTTCTACTTCCATTAGGAAACAACAAGCCATAATCCACAGTTCCTTTGATGTATCTAAGGATCCTCTTTGCAGCTATCAGATGAGGTTTCCTTGGATCATGCATGAACCTGCTAATCACACTGACTGAGTAGCAGATATCTGGCCTGCTGTTACATAGGTACCTCAACGATCCAACCATTTGTCTGAACTTGGTTGAATCTACTTTCTCTTCTTCACTGCACTCATCTAATTTTGAGTTTGTTTCTGATGGATTTGAGACTGAATTACAGCTTTCCATCTCAAACTTCTCTAGCAATTCACCTATGTACTTTTGCTGATGCATAACCATTCCTTTCTTTGATTTCACAAATTCCATTCCTAAGAAGAATGAAAGCTCACCAAGATCAGTCATTTCAAATTCTGACTTCAGTTTATCTTTTACTTTCTTAATCTCTGATGTTGTGCTACCAATAGTGAGTAGATCATCAACATACAGACAGATTATGATAGTTTGTTCATCACTGAGATTCTGAACATATACACCAAACTCAATTGAACACTTTCTGAAGCCTATATGGATCAGGAACTGATCAATCTTCTTGTTCCATGCTCCATGGGCTTGCTTTAATCTATATAAAGCCTTATGGAGTTTGTACACCATATTCTCTTTGCCTGCAATCTCAAAACCTGGAGGTTGTGACACAAACACCAACTCTTCAAGTGGACCATTTAGAAAAGCTGACTTGACATCTAAATGATAGAGCTTTCACTCATTTTTGCAAGCAAGAGCCACTACTAATCTCACAGTTTCAATTCTTGCTACTGGAGCAAACACCTCATTGTAATCAATACCATGCTTCTGCAAGAAGCCTCTAGCCACCAATCTTGCTTTATACTTTGAAACCTTGCCATCTGGGTTCAACTTCACTTTGAACACCCATTTCACATCAATCTTCTTTTTCTTCTCTGGCAGGTTAACAAGTTCCCAGGTTTGATTCCTTTCAATTGATTGCAGTTCTTCTATCATAGCTCTTTTCCACACATCAATTTTCAGTGCTTCTTTATAATTGATGGGTTCAGAATCTGCTAGTAATGCAAAATGAATAAAATCCCCTTCATCATTCACTGCATTGTCAGGGATGATTTCACAATCATCCAGCCTGCTAGGTGCTTGTCTGTCTCTTTGAGGCCTCACTGGTGCTACTTCTACTTCTGGATCATTTTCAACATCATCATGATCCTCTTCATTTTCTGATTCATCACTTGAATCAGGGTATATACAGCTTTGCTGAACCTCACTGCTATAGACAGGTTCACTTTCCCATTTCCACTGCTCAGCTTCATTCACTATCACATCTCTACTGATATGAACTTTCTGAGTTACAGGGTTGTACAGCTTGTATGCACCAGTTGGATGATAACCTATAAGTATCATAATCTCACTTTTATCTTCAAGCTTACTTCTTCTAGCATCTGGCACATGTTTGTAGCACAAAGAACCAAACACCTTGAAGTGCTTCACACTGGGTTTCCTTCCACACAGGCTTCTTCTGGTACTTTCAAATTTAGCTTCTTTGTAGGGCATCTGTTTAGGATGTAAGCAGCTGTGGTGACTGCTTCACCCCAAAACTTGTGTGGTAGGTTCTTCTGCTTAATCATGCATCTGGCCATGTTAAGCAGGGTTCTGTTCCTTCTTTCTGCAAGACCATTGTGTTGTGGTGTATATGGGGCTGTTACTTCATGTCTAATACCTTGATTCATGCAGAAAGCTTCAAATTCCTTGGATGTATACTCACCTCCACCATTTGTCCTCAAAATCTTAATAGCCTTATCACTCTCTTTCTCTATTAAGACTTTGAATTTTTTGAATACCTCCAAAGCTTCACTCTTAAGCTTAATAGTATACAACCATATCATTCTTGTAAATTCATCAACAAAAGTAATGAAATACTTACTACCACTCAAAGAAGCTACCTCAAAAGGTCCGCCAATATCAAAATGAACTACTTGTAATGCCACACTTGCTCTCTTAGGTGCTTCTGACACAAAAGGCAACCTACTCTGCTTGCTCTTCACACACACTCCACAAATAGTTTTTTTGATATTCAACTTAGGTAAACCATGCACCAATTCTTTAGATTCCAATTCACTAAGGCTTCTGGAATTCAAATGACCGTACCTCAGATGCCATAGAGCTTCAGCATCTTCACTAACAGTTGCAGACATGCACATCATCTTATCACTTGAGATACTGCATCTGTAGGTTCTGTTCTTTGACAGGGTAGACTTCAGCACTAGATTCTTCCTTGCATCAAACAGTTTCAATGAATTGCCATCCATTGTTACTGAGAACCCCTTCTCCACTAATTGACCATGCTCATCAGATTGCACTTCATATCTGGAACATAGAAAATATCTTCAATAATGATTCTCCCACCATCATTGCTCCTGATCACCATATTTCCACTACCTTCTGATGCAAACTTTCTACTGTCAGCTAATTTGATGCTAGTTTTCTTGCTAGAATCAAAATTAGTTAACCATTCTCTATGAGCAGTCATATGATTAGAGCACCCAGAATCAAGATACCACTCTTCTTTCTTGATCTTATCTTCACATGTGGTGGCCATCATCAAGACTGTATTTGAATCATCTCCATGAGCTATGTTTGCTTCCTCATCAGTTCTTTTCTCTTTCTTGAACCAGCATTCATCAACAAAGTGTCCATACTTCTCACAATTGTAGCACTGAACTTTACTTTTATCAAAGTCCTTCTTCTTATTCTGACCTTTGCCAAAACCTCCTCTTCTTGAAGATTCATTTTTGTCATCAGTTTTAGACTTTCCATTTTTGGACCAGTTTGTTCTTCCCTTTCCCTTTTTCTTGAAGTTCTGGTGATTTCCCTCCTTCTTGACTGTTGAGTATTTATATGTTGGCTGCATGTTTTGGTAAAATCAAATTCCTCAAGCAATGCGTCTCCAGATGTTAAAGAAGTCTTCAGAAGCAAGAAATTGGATTTGAGGAGGTTCAGAAGCTGAAATGACCTTCAGACGCAGAATGCACCTTCAGACGCAGAATGGACCTTCAGACGCAGGATGGGTCTTCAGACGCACTGTTCAGACGTTGACCAGCGTTGACCCTCAGAAGCTGAACTTCAGAAGCTGTTTTCAGAAGCTGAATTTTTGCTTTCTTTATGATTAATTCTGTGCGTATCTTTGGAAGATTTATTGAAGATTTATTCAGGCATTTGTTTTGTAGAAGGCTGATTTATTTGTTGAAGATCTTGGTGAAAGATTGGCTTCGTATTTATGAATGGATATATTTTTCAAAGGATCTTTGCAAAATAGAATTCAGAAATATATGTTTCCTTTTTGAGCCTTTGAAGAATTTCAGAATTGTATTTTGAAGAAGATATGATTCAGAATTATGCTGCTTGCTGAATACTATATAAGAAGACGTGCTGATGCTATTGAAGCTTGCTAGAGTCATAAACAGAAATTAGATTTAAGAGTCTTTGTGTTTTTGTAAGCTTTAGGCTTTGATTGTACACCACTCATCTGAGTTGGTTTAGGTGTTTTGAGTTGTAAATCATTCTAAGCTTTTAAGTACGCATGATGTTTGTGTCCTTTTGAAGTGTGTCTTCAGAATTAAGTTGTTTGATTGAATGTTGCTGATCACTGGGTTATGATTAAGTAATTGGGAAGTTAGTAGTGTTCTAATACTTAGGTGGGTTCCTGAGTAGAAGTCTTAACTAGTGGAGATTGATTGCTAACGCTGGGAACATGGGGTCTGTGTCTGAGTCTTTGGGTTAATTCCTCATAGTGGATTTCCTTCCTGGATTGGTATCCTCCAGACGTAGGTGTTGTTTGCACCGAACTGGGTTAACAAATACTTGTGTTTTTTACTTTCTGCACTTTACTTTGCTCCTTCTGATACTGTGTGATTGTGCTCTGTTTTGCAAACATCGTGCTCTATTTTTTAGTTCTGATCATTAACTGCCAGAATTTCAATTGGCATCAGAGCAGGCACCCTGCCTGTGATTGGGTGAGCTCCAGGGAAGACTTTTCTGGCAAGAATGGACAAGGAAGGAGGATATGTCAACAGACCACCTTTGTTGGATGGGACAAATTATGAATACTGGAAGTGTCGTATGTCTGCATTCTTGAAATCCATTGACAGCAGAACCTGGAAAGCAGTGTTAAAAGGTTGGGATCATCCAGTTGTGTTGGACAAAGATGGGAATAAAACTGAAGTGCTGAAACCTGGGGAAGAATGGACAAAGGCTGGAGATGATTTGGCTCTTGGAAACTCCAAAGCTTTGAATGCACTTTTCAATGGAGTGGACAAGAACATGTTCAGATTGATCAAGCAGTGTACCATTGCTAAGGATGCCTGGGAGATACTCAATACCACTCATGAAGGAACTTCAAAGGTTAAGATGTCCAGACTCCAATTACTGACCACTAAATTTGAAAACTTGAAGATGATGGAGGATGAAAACATTCAAGATTTCTATATGAATGTCTTGGATATGGCAAATTCTTTTGAGTCTCTTGGAGAGAAGATGACAGATGAGAAGATAGTCAGAAAAATACTCAGGTCACTCCCTAGAAGATTTGATATGAAAGTGACAGCTATTGAGGAAGCTCATGACATCTCCATTATGAAGGTTGAGGAGCTGATTGGATCCTTGCTGAATTTTGAAACTGCTTTCTGCAAACAGACTGAGAAAAAGGGAAAGGAATTGCTTTTGCAGTTAATACTGAAGATGAGGATCCACAAGAGTGTGATGAGGATGATGGTGACTTATCAGAAGCACTTGTGTTGCTGGGGAGACAGTTCAACAAAATTCTGAAGCATGTTGACAGAAAATCCAAAACCAAAGGTCAGAATTTCAAATTCAACAAGAGTAAGCAACAAACTGATGTGAAGAAGACCAAGACTGAGGAGAAGAGCAATCAAGCAAAAGGTGTTCAGTGCTTTGAGTGTGAAGGTTATGGACATATCAAGTCAGAATGTCCTACTTTTCTTAAGAAGCAGAAGAAGAGCTTGGTTGTTTCATGGTCTGATGAAGACTCAGAAGAATAAAGAGTGAATCTGCAAAGTATGTTGTTGCTCTAACTGGAAGATATAAGTCTGATAGTAAGGGTAAGGCCTCAGGAGCTAGTTCAAAGACTGAAGCGGTTTTAGAGTCTGAGACATTATCAGAGTCTGAAGTTTCATCAGTGTCTGAAGCCAGAGTTGAGAAATCCTCATATGATGAACTGGCTAACAATTACAAGAACTTATACATCAGAAGTGTAGAAGTTTGCAAGAAAGTAGTGGATCAGAAGAAGACCATCTGTCAACTGGAAGCTGAGAAGGATGAACTGTTAGTGCAAAATTCTGATCTCAAAGAAGAAGTGAGCCAACTGAATTCCCAGCTTGAAAATATGAAAAAGCAGGTCAGAATGATGAATACTGCTACTGATGTGTTGGAGGAGATTTTGGAGAATCAGAAATAGGGAAAACAAAGTGGCTTAGGATTAGTGGATGAGAGTCTGAACCTCAAGAAGAAGAATCCTGCTAAAAGGTTTGTTCCTGCTACTGCAACTTATAATCCTATGGAAGGAACATCCAAGATGAAACCTCAGAAGCAACCTCAGAAGTCCAAGAACAAGAGAAGAAATCATCCATGGGTTTGTCATCATTGTGGAAAGAAGGGGCACATTAAACCATTCTGTTTCAAGTTATATGGTTATCCTGAGCATTTTCAATACAGAAGAGTGGAACCAGCTGCAACCTGAAACAATGTTCAGAAGGTGTGGAAACCCAAAGACAAGACTGTTGGCCTCATAGCTCATACTTCTTTGAGAGCCACCTCTAGGGAAGATTGGTACTTTGATAGTGGCTATTCCAGACACATGACTGGTGTGAAGAAATTGTTAAGCAATTTAAAGCCATATTCCAGCAGCTATGTGACATTTGGTGATGGAGCAAAAGGAGAGATTCTTGGTATTGGTGACTTAATCAGTGAAGGATTACCAAGACTGGATAATGTGTTACTTGTGAAAGGGTTGACTTCAAATCTGATCAGTATAAGCCAGTTGTGTGATCAAGACTTGAAGGTGAATTTCAACAAGGAAGAATGTTTGGTAACTGGTCAAGAAGGTGAGATTCTGATGAGGGGCTGCAGATCGAAAGATAACTGTTATTTGTGGGTGTCTGAACAAGAAAGAAGCTTGCCTACCTGTCTCATGAGCTCAGAAGAGGAAGTCAGACTCTGGCACCAGAAACTGGGTCATCTGCATCTGAAAGGTATGAAGAAGGTCATCAATACTGAAGCTATCAAAGGTCTACCTAATCTGAAGATTAATGAGGACAGTGTTTGTGGTGATTGTCAAATTGGTATACAAACAAGAAAGTCTCATCCCAGATTAGAACATCAGGTAACAACTAGAGTTCTAGAACTGTTACATATGGATTTAATGGGACCTATACAAGTTGAGAGTATTGGAGGAAAGAGGTATGCATTTGTGATGGTTGATGATTTTTCAAGATTTACTTGAGTAAGCTTTGTTAGAGAAAAATCAGATACTTTTGAGCTATTTAGAGATTTGTGCACTCAGTTACAAAGAGAGAAGGACTGTGTTATTATCAGAATCAGAAGTGATCATGGGAAGGAGTTTGAGAACAAGAAGTTTTCTGAGTTCTGTGCATCTGAAGGGATCAAGCATGAGTTTTCAGCACCTATAACACCTCAGCAAAATGGTATAGTTGAGAGGAAGAACAGAACCTTAGCTGAATCAGCTAGAGTTATGCTACATGCTAAGAATTTACCTTACATGTTGTGGGCTGAAGCTATGAATACTGCCTGCTATATCCATAATAGAGTGACTTTGAAGAAGGGAACTACTTCTACTTTGTATGAATTGTGGAAAGGAAGAAAGCCTACAGTGAAGTATTTTCATGTTTTTAGGAGCAAATGTTACATTTTGGCTGATAGAGAAAACAGAAGAAAGCTGGATCCTAAGTCTGATGAAGGAATTTTTTCTGGGTTACTCAGTGAACAGCAGAGCTTATAGAGTGTTTAATTCCAGAACCAAGGTTGTTATGGAGTCCATAAATGTTGTGATAGATGATCTGTCTGCTGAAAAAGAAAGAGATGAGTCTGAAGTGGTTCCAGATACTGAAACATCAGAAGAACAACTGTCAGAAGCTCCAGAACCAGAAAATCAAGTAGAGTCTGAAGCAGAAGAAATGCATCCAGATCATGTTTCTACTGGAAAAGGACCCTCTATTAGAGTTTAGAAGGATCATCCTAGAGATTTAATCATTGGGAGTCTGGATCAAGGAGTCAGAACCAGAAGATCAGACTCAGTTGCTACTGATTCTTGTTTTGTGTCAAAATTTGAACCCAAAAATGTTAAAGAAGCTTTAACTGATGAATTCTGGATTGAAGCCATGCAAGATGAATTGAATCAGTTCAAAAGAAGTGAAGTGTGGGATCTTGTTCCAAGACCTGAAGGTTTGAATGTGATTAGCACTAAGTGGATATACAAGAACAAAACAGATGAACATGGAACTGTGGTCAGAAACAAGGCAAGGTTAGTTGCTCAAGGTTATACTCAAGTGGAGGGACTTGACTTTGATGAAACCTTTGCACCTGTGGCCAGATTAGAGTCCATAAGATTACTGTTGGGAGTAGCATGCATTCTTAAGTTCAAACTGTTTCAGATGGATGTGAAGAGTGCTTTTCTGAATGGTTATTTACAAGAAGAAGTGTATGTTGAACAGCCTAAAGGGTTTGTGGATCCTAAGTTTCCTGATCATGTTTACAAATTGAAGAAAGCTTTGTATGGATTGAAACAAGCACCTAGAGCATGGTATGAGAGACTGACACAATTTCTTGATACTCAAGGCTATAGAAAAGGAGGAACTGACAAGACTTTGTTTATGAAAGAAGAAAATGGAAATCTGATGTGTTGGAACAAAATGTGTTTAACAAGTCTCTCATATAATAAGGGGGAGATTGTTGAAACATTTATGTGTAAACATATCTCTCTTTATGGTTTTGATGATAACAAGGTATTAAAGAGAAAATTGGTTATATGCTAATGCTTTGTTCAAGTGTTTCAGAACCACATGCTTATCAAGTATTGATTAATAATGGTTATAAAGAACAAGCTAAAGAGCAAGAAGGAAAGCCAAGAAGCAAGGTTGCAAGGCCAAGAAGAAACTGGTCCTGAAGAAGTGCTTCTGAAGTAAGAGCTTCTGAAGAGGTCCTGAAGAAGTACAACTTCTGAAGTCTGGGTGCCTCTGAAGAAGTCAACGCAAGTCAACTCCTGAAGCCAGCCTCTGATCCGTACAACTAAGTCAGCTTCTGATCCGTACAAAGAGAGCTTCTGATCACTGTTCAGTGAGAAGCTTCTGAAGCTGATATGGCATGGAAAAGCAACCAGTACTGTGCGCATTTAATGCCTGGAAGTGTCAGAACAACTCAATGGAACAGTTGTCTCCCTGACCCAAACATTCTCCAGGATTAAAGGTGGGCCAATTCAAAAATGGCACCTGCCCTGTTCTGACAAAAAAAGTGCAGCACACATTTGCAGCAACCTAGTCCAATTGCAACGGCTAAATTCCTGATTTCCAGCAAATCTCCAACAGCTCTATTTTTATCTATAAAAGGAGGGAGATTTGAAGAAGAAAATGTTGAAGACTCTTGAAAACAAAGAACTGAACTCTTGCTCTGTTTTGCTATCAAAAATACGCAAGTTACCCAACCTCTTAGAAATTCTTTCATCTTTGTAATTTAGAATTTCTTAAGGTTAAGAGTCTTAACCTGTGTTGTATTTAGAGAACACCTCTGATATTTGATCAAGTGTTCATCCCAAACTCCTTTACTTGTAAACCAGTTTGGTCCCTCAAAGTCTTAGTCTGTATACTAAGCAATTGTAACCTCATTCCTTTGTGGTCTGAGTCAGAAGCCTCTTGTCTTAGTGACTTGAGCATTGGAAGCCTCTTCCTTGGTGGTTGAGCATAGAAGTCTCTTTCTTTGTGATTGAGCAGCTGGAAGTCTCTTTCTTAGTGATTGAGCAATTGTAATCAGAACTTGATTATAGTGAAACTCTCTTGTTGGACACAAGGGGACAGGACTACTTCTCACATTGAGAAGGAACCTGTATAATTTGCTGTGTCTTCTCTTTCCCTTACTCCTTAACTTGTTTTAATCCGCTGCATTTAACTTCTGATATCTGTTCAGAACTGACTATATCAGCTTCTGAACTAAACCTTCAGTTTTAAAAAGAAAAAGAACAAGTTTTAGAGTCACACAATTCAACCCCCCCTTCTTGTGTGTTTGTTTTTCTCACCTTCAGTTGGTATCAGAGCTCCGGTTCTGATATTAACACTTAACAGTGTGTCAGTAGGATCCTGAGAAAAACATGGCCTCAACAAGTGAGTCACCTCCACCCTCTCCCAGAAATCAAAGAAATGTCCAATATGACTACAGTACTGAAGAAAAGAAGTCTAGGTCACACAATAAACCTCCTATGTTTACTGGTGACCCAGAAAAATTCTCTTGGTGGAAGAGTAAAATGTATAGTCACATTATTGGGATTGATGATACTCTATGGGACATTATTGAAGATGGAATCTCAATACCTGTAGATGAAGAAGGTGTTGCTGTCAACAGAAGAACTCTGAGTGATGCAGAAAGAAAGATCTATAGGAAGCATCATCATGTGAGAGGAATCATTGTAGATTCATTACCTCATACTGAGTATCAGAAGCTGAGTGACAAGTCAACAGCCAAAGCAATATTCACATCCCTCTGCTCTAACTATGAAGGTAATCAGAAGGTTAGAGAAGCTAAGGCAAACATACTTGTTCAGCAATATGAATTGTTCAGAATGAAAGAGGATGAAAATATTGAGACTATGTTCTCAAGATTTCAGACTCTGGTTTCTGGACTTCAGATTCTGAAGAAGAGTTATACCACAGCTGACCATGTGAATAAAATCCTTAGAAGTCTGCCATCCAAATGGAGACCTAAAGTGACTGCCATTGAGGAAGCTAAGGATCTGAATACTTTAAGTATTGAGGATCTCATAAGCTCCCTCAAAGTGCATGAACTGGGACTCAATGAGGATGAGCCTGTTAGAGAACCAAAAACATTGGCTCTGAAGTCTAAAAGAAAACCTGCTAAAGCTTTGAAAGCAATTGAATCTGAAGAAGAGTTTCCTGAGGGAAATTCTGATGAAGATTCAGATGCTGATGAGCTTGCAATGATTTCTAAAAGACTTCAGTATCTGATGAACAGAAAGAAAAAGTTCTCTAACAGAAGCAGTAACTTCAGAGGATCTGGTTCTAATTCAAAGAGGGATATCCAGAAGGAAAGCTGCTACAACTGTAAAAAGCCTGGCCACTTCATTGCTGATTGTCCTGATCTTCAGAAGGAAAAATCAAAGGAAAAAGCAAAGAAGTCCAGCTCAAAGTCCAGCAATTTCAGAAATAAGCTTAAGAAGAGTCTCATGGCTACATGGGATGATCTGGACAATGAGTCAGAATCTGATGAGGAAGAAGCAAACCTGGCCCTGATGGCAATTGCATCTTCTGATGCAGAATCATGTTCAGATTCTGATGAAGAAGATGAGGTATATTCTGAACTCTCTAGATCTGATTTAATTGAAACAGTTAATGATCTTATGAGTCATCTTAAAAGCAAGTTAAAAGAAATTAAGACTTTGAAAAATCAAACAAACTTGCTGTCTGAGGAAAACCTTAAACTTCAGAATCAAATTTTTGAATATGATGAGGAAGTTGAGGAACTCAGAAAAGAGGCTCATAAGAAATCTGAAGAGGTTCCTAATGATCAGGAAATAGCTCTTCAGGATTTTATGTTAACTGGGTTCAACAGAACTAAAATTGCCTCTATGATGTATAATATGATCAGAAATAAAGGTGAAGGCATTGGCTATGATTTATTCAAACCTTCAAATGATTTAAACTCACCTTCATGTTCTGATGATATTTTAAAAGGCAATGGCATATGCTTTGTGTCTGCTTCTGATAATTCTGAGAAATTGAAAGTATCAGAATCTGAGACTAAGTCAGAAGTTCTGAACAACTCAGACTCTGAAGCTTCTGTACCTAAGGGTAAGATAAAGGCAACTGTTAAAACCTTGCCTGAATCTAAGCCAAAAGGTCCTAAGCCTAAGAGTAAGAGGAAATCAGACTCTGAATCTGAAAAGGTTCAAAATCTGAAATGTTCAGAACCTGAAACTAGCAAGTCTCAGAATCTGAATAAATCCGATTCAAATTTTTCTAAGACTAGGTTTATTAAAACTTCAAAATCTGTTAAACCAGTCAGTGCTAAAAATTTTCAAACTCAGAATGTTAGGCAAAGCAAGCCAAAGCAAACCAATCAGTTTTCTGCTTCAAACTGTTTTAAGAAAGGCAAAACTGAAGCTTGCCTTGTGCCTGAAGTAAACAAAGTCAGAATTCTGAAGAGATCAGAACCAAAGCACTCAAAAGGTCAGACTCTGAACAAATCAGAACCAAAGACCTCCAAGTCTCAGGTTCTGAAGAAGTCTGAGTCCAAACCTTTGAGAACTCAGGTTCTGAAGCAATTAGATTCTGAAACTCAGACTTATTCTAAATACAAGGATTCATATCCAAAGTATCAGAACAAGTCTGAATACCATAACTTCAGACACAAGAAGCCAAAACCTTTCAAGACTAACCCCAAAGGACCCATGAAAATCTGGGTACCTAAGTCTGAAATCATTTCAATTGCAGATATGCTTGTCATCCAAAGAAAAGGAAAGGTCCTGGTACCTGGACAGTGGATGCTCGCATCATATGACAGGGGACAAGTCTATGTTCCAAACCCTGACTCTGAAAGAGGGAGGAACTGTGGGATTTGGAGGAAGTCAGAAAGGAAAGATCATTGGTACTGGTAAGATAGGTAATTCTTCCCTATACATTGATAATGTTTGGCTGGTAGATGGACTTAGGCATAACTTACTTAGCATAAGTCAATTATGTGATAGTAATTATGAAGTCCTGTTTAATAAGAACACCTGCACTGTAATCAGTAGCAAAGACAAATCTGTAGTGTTCAGAGGCAGCAGGAAAAACAATGTTTACAAAATTAATTTTTCTGAATTGGTTCAGCAGAAGGTAGTTTGCCTTCTGTCTGTGAGTGATGAGAAGTGGGTCTGGCACAAAAGGCTGGGACATGCTAACTGGAGACTCATCTCCAAGCTTAGCAAGTTACAGCTGGTCAGAGGCTTGCCCCAAATTGATTATCACTCAGATGCACTGTGCAGTGCATGCCAAATTGGAAAGTTTTCTAAAACTTCTTTTAAACCAAAGAACATTGTTTCCACCTCTAAACCTCTAGAACTCCTTCACATTGATTTGTTTGGTCCTGTTGGAACTGCTTCAATCAATGGGAAGAAGTATGGACTTGTTATTGTTGATGATTATAGTAGGTGGACTTGGGTTAAATTCCTTAGAACCAAAAATGAAACATATGATGTGTTTTTCAAATTCTGCAAACAAGTACAAACAGAAACTGATTTGAAGATCTTGAAAATCAGAAGTGATCATGGTGGTGAATTTGAAAATGAACCTTTTGAAAACTTTTGTGAAGACCATGGAATTTTCCATGAGTTCTCATCTCCTAGAACTCCACAACAAAATGGAGTTGTAGAAAGAAAGAACAGGTCTTTACAAGAAATGGCCAGAACCATGATCCATGAGTCAAAAATTGCTAAGTACTTTTGGGCAGAAGCTGTAAACACAGCATGTTATATTCAGAACAGGATCTATGTCAGACCAATTCTGAATAAAACTTCATATGAATTATTTAAAGGAAGAAAACCAAGTATTTCTTATTTTCATCAGTTTGGTTGTACATGTTACATACTAAACAATAAGGTCTACCTAAAGAAATTTGATGCCAAGGCTCAAAAGGGTACCTTTTTAGGATACTCAGAGAGATCTAAGGCATACAGAGTGTATAATTCTGAAACACATGTTGTTGAAGAAGCTATACACATTAGGTTTGATGATAAGAAGCCTGGTAGTGAAATACCAGAGCTGGTTGAAAGTTTTGCAAATGTCAGAATCTCAGAAGAACCTTCAGAAGCTGAACCCAGTTCAGGTTCTGATGAAGGTTCAGAAGCTGAAAACAATGAAGACTCTGAGAAACTCTCCAGCAATAACACTACTCCTGATGCTAATCAAGATCAGCATGGTTCTGAACAAATCCCTGATGGCCCTTCAGAAGCTAATCCACCCAGAACCTCATTCAAGTACAAGTCTTCACATCCTGAGGAGTTGATCATTGGAAACAAGAACAGTCCAAGGAAGACAAGATCAGCATTCACACAGAATGAGTCCATGCTTGGCCTGCTATCCATGATTGAACCCACAACTACTGATGAAGCACTTGCTGATGATGGTTGGATTGTAGCAATGCAAGAAGAGCTGAACCAGTTCCAAAGGAATGATGTATGGGATCTTGTTGCAAAACCTGATCAGAAGAACATCATTGGAACAAAATGGGTGTTCAGGAACAAGCTCAATGAACAAGGAGAAGTGATCAGAAACAAGGCAAGATTAGTAGCTCAAGGGTACAGCCAGCAAGAAGGAATTGACTACACTGAGACATTTGCTCCAGTTGCAAGACTGGAAGCAATCAGGTTACTTCTTTCTTATGTTATTAATCATGGTATCATCTTATATCAAATGGATGTTAAGAGTGCCTTCTTAAATGGTGTGATTTCTGAAGAAGTGTATGTCAAACAACCTCCTGGTTTTGAAGATGTTAAACATCCAAATCATGTTTTTAAACTTAAGAAGTCCTTGTATGGTCTGAAACAAGCTCCCAGAGCTTGGTATGAAAGGCTAAGCAACTTCTTAATTAAAAATGATTTTGTAAGAGGACAAGTTGACAATACACTCTTTAGAAAAACTGTTAAGAAAGAAATCTTAATTGTACAAATCTATGTTGATGATATCATATTTGGTTCTACTAATGCCTCCCTTTGCAAGGAATTTTCTAAGTTAATGCAGGATGAATTTGAAATGAGCATGATGGGTGAGCTGAAATTCTTCTTGGGAATTCAAATCAACCAATGCAAAGAGGGTGTTTATGTTCATCAGTCAAAATACACCAAGGAGCTTCTGAAGAAGTTCCAGTTGGATGATTGCAAGCTGATGACAACACCAATGCATCCTACCTGCACAATAAGCAAAGAGGACAATGGCACTAAGGTAGATCAGAAGCTGTACAGAGGTATGATAGGTTCTCTCCTATACTTAACTGCTTCTAGACCAGATATTTTATTTAGTGTATGTCTGTGTGCTAGATTCCAATCAGATCCTAGAGAATCTCATATGACTGCTGTCAAGAGAATCTTCAGGTATCTGAAAGGAACAACTAATTTGGGACTTCTGTATAAGAAATCTCTAAATTATAAGCTAGTTGGATTCTGTGATGCTGACTATGCTGGGGACAGGATTGAAAGAAAATCCACCAGTGGAAACTGTCAGTTTCTTGGTGAGAATCTGATATCCTGGGCCAGCAAGAGACAAGCAACAATTGCTTTGTCAACAGCAGAAGCAGAATACATCTCAGCTGCAAGTTGTAGTACACAACTGCTCTGGATGAAACATCAATTAGAGGATTATCAGATTCATGCAGATAATATTCCAATTTACTGTGATAATACTGCTGCTATATGTCTGTCTAAAAATCCAATTCTGCATTCTAGAGCCAAGCACATAGAAATAAAACATCATTTTATAAGAGACTATGTTCAGAAGGGTGTTTTGGATATTCAATTCATTGATACTGATCATCAATGGGCTGACATATTCACAAAACCCCTAACAGAAGATAGATTCAATTTTATTAAAAAGAATCTGAACATGCATTTTGTCTCATGAAAAATGTGCTTGAATCTGAATGTATTCCTTGATTCTGAGTTTATCATAAGCTAAGACTTATCAAACACTGACCTTCTGAGAGTTTGACTAAAGTTAAGCCTGAAAAATCTCAGAGTCTGAAGAATCAGAACCTGGATTTTCTGACCCCTGAATCTGATAAAATTCTAATGATGGTCAGAATCTGGTAAGTATAGTTATGGGCAATGATGATTAAAGCTTTGAAAGTTCATACTCTAATCCTCCCAAAGTCATCAAATAAAAATGTGATTTTATGCTCTGATACTCTTTGTTAAAATTGCTTGACAAACAATTTTCAAGTTGGTATCAGTTTGTTTTCAAAATGTTTAGCACAGACACATTTTAAAAAGCCCTAAGTGATTCAGACATGTTCAGTTTCAAGAACTCTTTTTATCTTGGTATCAGTACTGAAATATTGTTATTTGGTATCAGAATCTGAGGTAAAACCTTTTAGCTGGTATCAGACTCTGATATAAATCCTCAATTGGTATCAGATTCTGATATATTTCTTTAAAAGCAAGCTCAGAATTGCTCTGATACTGAATACTTCTTGAGAAGTTTTGATCTGATACTGAACACAACTGGTTGTTTTGCTCTGATGCTGACCAGTTTGTACTGAACAAGTAATGTCTGAACACAGAATGACCTGATCAGAAGCTCCAAACTTTTTCTGCTTCTGAACAGCATTCTATTTTTCTGCAAGTCATATACTCATTGTAAATCAAGTAGGCTCTGATGATTATCATTGCTACTTGGTTATCCATATGATTGCACAAATATCTCACAATTTTGGTCAGTTCAACCCCTCCCAAATTCTGCATCCTTTTGAAATTATTTTAAACTTGATGTCAGAACTGCTTTCAAACTCTTTTCAAAAAAGGGGGAAACTGGACTGCTTTGATACCTGCTTTCAAACTCTTTTCAAATCCATTTCTGCTCTGATACAGATATTTTCAAACTCTTTTGACAAAGGGGGAGAAATTTTTCTGTCTTAAAGAGAGAAAGTAGTACTTTTTGTTGATGACAAAAGGGGGAGAAAAGTAAAACAAGTATTAAAGCACCTGAGCTCAAATAAGTTAAAATTGTCAGAAGCTAAGCCTATTAAAGCTCTGATACAATTGTTAGGATTAAGTTCTGATACAATTGTTAAGCCAGTTCTGATACTGATCAGTAAAGCTAAGTTAAGCTCTGATACATTTCTGACTAGCTCTGATACATTTAACTTATGAGAACTGCTTTTTAACTCTTAGCCTCTGAAGTGATATTCTGGCTCTGATATATTCTGTGAGATATATATAACTCTTAGTGAGTCAAGCTGAATTTAAAATAACTTGGATAAGACTCAGGGAGCTTACAAAACTCATCCTGTGGATTATCAGACTTAGTAGGGGGAGAGCTTACAAACCTCAGAACCTGAAATCAACAAGTCATTTTGAATTCTGAGTGTAAATTTCACCATATTGTTTTAAATTAAGGTTAATTAACATGGATAAGAATCAAGGGGAGCTTACAAACCTAACCTTGAGGATTGTCAGACCTAAGGGGAGCTTACAAACCTCTCCTGAAGTCAGATTGTTAATTACACTTAACATCTATTCTGAAATTTTCACGTTTGTGTTTTTAACTGAACTTAATTAACTTGGATCAGACTCAGGGGGAGCTTACAAACCTCACCCTGCAGTTAACTTGTTAATTAAGTTAACAACAATTTTCTGTTTTAATACTTATGTTTGTCATCATCAAAAAGGGGGAGATTGTTGGAACAAAATGTGTTTAACAAGTCTCTCATATAATAAGGGGGAGATTGTTGAAACATTTATGTGTAAACATATCTCTCTTTATGGTTTTGATGATAACAAGGTATTAAAGAGAAAATTGGTTATATGCTAATGCTTTGTTCAAGTGTTTCAGAACCACATGCTTATCAAGTATTGATTAATAATGGTTATAAAGAACAAGCTAAAGAGCAAGAAGGAAAGCCAAGAAGCAAGGTTGCAAGGCCAAGAAGAAACTGGTCCTGAAGAAGTGCTTCTGAAGTAAGAGCTTCTGAAGAGGTCCTGAAGAAGTACAGCTTCTGAAGTCTGGGTGCCTCTGAAGAAGTCAACGCAAGTCAACTCCTGAAGCCAGCCTCTGATCCGTACAACTAAGTCAGCTTCTGATCCGTACAAAGAGAGCTTCTGATCACTGTTCAGTGAGAAGCTTCTGAAGCTGATATGGCATGGAAAAGCAACCAGTACTGTGCGCATTTAATGCCTGGAAGTGTCAGAACAACTCAATGGAACAGTTGTCTCCCTGACCCAAACATTCTCCAGGATTAAAGGTGGGCCAATTCAAAAATGGCACCTGCCCTGTTCTGACAAAAAAAGTGCAGCACACATTTGCAGCAACCTAGTCCAATTGCAACGGCTAAATTCCTGATTTCCAGCAAATCTCCAACAGCTCTATTTTTATCTATAAAAGGAGGGAGATTTGAAGAAGAAAATGTTGAAGACTCTTGAAAACAAAGAACTGAACTCTTGCTCTGTTTTGCTATCAAAAATACGCAAGTTACCCAACCTCTTAGAAATTCTTTCATCTTTGTAATTTAGAATTTCTTAAGGTTAAGAGTCTTAACCTGTGTTGTATTTAGAGAACACCTCTGATATTTGATCAAGTGTTCATCCCAAACTCCTTTACTTGTAAACCAGTTTGGTCCCTCAAAGTCTTAGTCTGTATACTAAGCAATTGTAACCTCATTCCTTTGTGGTCTGAGTCAGAAGCCTCTTGTCTTAGTGACTTGAGCATTGGAAGCCTCTTCCTTGGTGGTTGAGCATAGAAGTCTCTTTCTTTGTGATTGAGCAGCTGGAAGTCTCTTTCTTAGTGATTGAGCAATTGTAATCAGAACTTGATTATAGTGAAACTCTCTTGTTGGACACAAGGGGACAGGACTACTTCTCACATTGAGAAGGAACCTGTATAATTTGCTGTGTCTTCTCTTTCCCTTACTCCTTAACTTGTTTTAATCCGCTGCATTTAACTTCTGATATCTGTTCAGAACTGACTATATCAGCTTCTGAACTAAACCTTCAGTTTTAAAAAGAAAAAGAACAAGTTTTAGAGTCACACAATTCAACCCCCCCCTTCTTGTGTGTTTGTTTTTCTCACCTTCATGATGATTGCTCAAATTTATGTTGATGACATAGTGTTTGGTGGGATGTCAAACAAGATGGTTCAGTTATTTGTTCAGCAGATGCAGTTAGAATTTGAGATGAGTCTTGTGGGTTAGCTGACATATTTTCTAGGACTTCAAGTCAAGCAAATGGAAGATATTATTTTCATTTCACAAAGCAAATATGCAAGGAATATAGTCAAGAAATTTGGGATGGATAATGCTAGTCATAAGAGAACTCCTGCAGCTACTCACTTGAAGCTAACTAAAGATGAACAAGGTGTTTCAGTTGATCAAAGCCAGTACAGAAGTATGATTGGGAGTTTACTGTATCTAACTGCAAGCAGACCTGATATTACTTTTGTTGTTGGAGTGTGTGCAAGATATCAAGCTGATCCTAAGATGAGTCATTTAACTCAGGTGAAGAGAATTCTGAAGTTTGTGAACAGTACAACTGATTATGGGATTATGTATTCACACAGTGCAAGTTCTGAATTGGTTGGGTATTGTGATGCTGACTGGGCAGGAAGTGCAGATGACAGGAAGAGTACTTCTGGAGGATATTTCTTTCTGGGGAATAACTTAATTTCATGGTTCAGTAAGAAACAGAACTGTGTCTCATTGTCTACAGCTGAAGCTGAATATATAGGAGTTGGTAGTAGTTGTTCACAGTTGGTATAGATGAAGCAGATGCTGGAAGAATACAACATTGAACAAGGAATTATGACCCTATACTGTGATAATTTAAGTGCTATCAACATTTCTAACAACCCCATACAGCACAGCAGGACCAAGCACATTGATATAAGACATCATTTCATCAGAAACCTTGTGGAAGAGAAAATTGTTCAGCTTGAACATGTGGATACTGAAGAACAAATTGCTGATATTTTCACAAAAGCTTTGGATGCCAAGCAGTTTGAGAATCTGAGAAGCAAGTTGGGTGTTTGTCTGCATGAGGAGTTATAGCAATTACAGTTTACTGAGTGTGAGCAAACTGGTAGTGAGGGAGATGAAGATGTTGCTGATGCTGAGTCTGAGTCTGAAACTATCTGTGTTAAAAATTCTGTTTTTGTTCCCTATATGATAATGGTGTTTTGTCAAGATTTTGTGGCTAAAAAGGGGGAGAAAAACTTGAAGCTGATTTCAGAATGTAGCTGTTCAGAATGTGATAAGTCTCAGTGTTCAGATTGTGTGTTGTTCAGAATTTAGAGTTTTCAGAAGCTGACTATTTTATTCAGAATTTTTCAGAATTTCCAAGCAATTCAACAAGAGATCTGAAGATATGTTTGAGGGGGAGTTTCTGGCTCAGGGGGAGTGTATAAGTGTAGTGTACCTGAGCTGTGAGCTATATCAGTTTCAGAAGAATTTTCTCAGAATGTACTGCAGTTCAGAATTAAGGGGGAAAGTTGTTTATGATATGCTGAGTTCAGGGGGAGTTTGATTGTGTACTTCAGAAACTGAGAAGTTGTGTGAAGTTGAATGTGTGCTTCAGGTTGTTCAGAAGCTGAAGGTGGGTGGTTTATCATGTTTAACATAGCTTTTTGACCGCTGCTGACTCTGTGGCTATGTTGGTTTTGTGTAGTTCTTCATGGGGGATTTATTTTTGAAGAGTGAAGAACTTAGTTTTATGGTTTATTTGATTTTAGCCAAAAATTTGCCAAAGGGGGAGATTGTTGAGTATTTATATGTTGGCTGCATGTTTTGGTAAAATCAAAGTGCTCAAGCAATGCATCTCCAGATGTTAAAGAAGTCTTCAGAAGCAAGAAATTGGATTTGAGGAGGTTCAGAAGCTGAAATGACCTTCAGACGCAGAATGGACCTTCAGACGCAGGATGGGTCTTCAGACGCACTATTCAGACGTTGACCAGCGTTGACCCTCAGAAACTGAACTTCAGAAGTTGTTTTTAGAAGCTGAATTTTTGCTTTCTTTATGATTAATTTTGTGCGTGTCTTTGGAAGATTTATTGAAGATTTATTCAGGCATTTGTTTTGTAGAAGGCTGATTGATTTGTTGAAGATCTTGGTGAAAGATTGGCTTCGTATTTATGAATGGATATATTTTTCAAAGGATCTTTGCAAAATAGAATTCAGAAATATATGTTTCCTTTTTGAGCCTTTGAAGAATTTCAGAATTGTATTTTGAAGAAGATATGATTCAGAATTATGTTGCTTGCTGAATACTATATAAGAAGACGTGCTGATGCTATTGAAGCTTGCTAGAGTCATAAACAGAAATTAGATTTAAGAGTCTTTGTGTTTTTGTAAGCTTTAGGCTTTGATTGTACACCACTCATCTGAGTTGGTTTAGGTGTTTTGAGTTGTAAATCATTCTAAGCTTTTAAGTACGAATGATGTTTGTGTCCTTTTGAAGTGTGTCTTCAGAATTAAGTTGTTTGATTGAATGTTGCTGATCACTGGGTTGTGATTAAGTAATTGGGAAGTTAGTAGTGTTCTAATACTTAGGTGGGTTCCTGAGTAGAAGTCTTAACTAGTGGAGATTGATTGCTAAGGCTGGGAACAGGGGGTCTGTGTCTGAGTCTTTGGGTTAATTCCTCATAGTGGATTTCCTTCCTGGATTGGTATCCTCCAGACGTAGGTGTTGTTTGCACCGAACTGGGTTAACAAATACTTGTGTTCTTTACTTTCTGCACTTTACTTTGCTCCTTCTGATAATGTGTGATTGTGCTCTGTTTTGCAAACATTGTGCTCTGTTTTTTAGTTCTGATCATTAACTGCCAGAATTTCATTGATTGTTTGTGCTTGAAGGGCTTGTTGTACAGATCTTTCAGAACCTCTATCAATCACTAACAGTTCATGTACTTCCAGTGAACTTTGCAATTCTTCAATCTTCATAGTTGTAACATCCTTTGCTTATTGGATTGCTACTACTATGAAATCAAACTTTAGACTCAAGGATCTCAATATCTTCTCTACTACCATCTGATCTGAGATGTTTTCACCACAATTTTTCATCAGATTCACAATCTCAATCACTTTTGAGAAGTAATCACTTACTTTCTGATCTTCCTCCATTTGCATCATCTCATACTTCCTTCTATATGACTGCAACTTGACTTGTTTCACCTTTTCTCCCCCATTGTGATAGTTTTCCAGAATATCCCACGCTTCTTTGGATCTTGTGGCCTTTGAAATCTTCTCAAAATGCTGATTATCAACATTTTGTTGAATGTAGAACAGAGCTTTGCAATCTTTCTTCTTCGCTTCTTTGAATGCCAATCTCTGTGCTTCAGTTGGATTTGCCCCCAAATCCTCATAGTCATTCTGCACCAGATCACTCACATCTTGCGCTCCAAAGAGTGATTTCATCAATGCGCTCCATCGTTCCCAGTTCTTGCCATCAAGAACCAGAATATTCGACACAAAACGATTGTTACTCATCTTTGCTTTGATCCAGAAATCAACACACACCTCACTCAGTGTTTCCCAATGATGATTTCCCCTCACAATTCACTCGTGTTTCCCTAAGATTTTAACCCAGGCTCTCTATACCAATTGTTGGAACAAAGTTGCGCAGCATTAAGATGAAACAATGGATAATACGAAAACAGGGAAGAATGAAAACGTAAAACAGAGCATTCAAAATTTTCGTAAATGTGAATTCATTGATTATTGAATACGTACACTTACAGGGCTTTATATACACAAAATGTCACTTGCTTACATCACAAGCTAAGTAACAACCTCTAACAAACTCTTAACAACCTCTAACAAACTCTTAAACAGACTCAGACTCTGGCTTCTGAAGCTTCAGACGCTGAACTTCAGCTTCTGAAGCTTCAGACTCTGAACTTCTGCTTCTGAACGTTCAGACTCTGAAGCTTCAGCTTCTGAAGCTTCAGACTCTAAACTTCAGCTTCTGATCGTTCATTATCTGATTTCACTACAATTATGGATTAACTCTCAACAGTATGTGAGGGTCCCTCTTGCATGGTCTGATTACTCTTTTTCACTATGATGGTCAAGTCACAAAAAACCATTGAATTAAATGGTTTCATAATATCCTTATAATCTACTCACACTAGATCCCACACACACACACACTCTCTCTCTCTCTCTCTCTCTCTCTCTCTCTCTCTCTCTCTCTCTCTCTCTCTCTCTCTCTCCCTCTCTCTCTCTCTCCCTCTCTCTCTCTCTCTCTCCCTCCCTCCCTCCCTCCATCCCTAATTATAAGTTGTTCACAGAAAAAAATTATCATAAATTATAAGTCGTTTTTACAATAACAATGAAATATTAATGTTATTTTTTTTCTTATACCTCTGACTATTTATTACTCTCTTTTTCTTCAATTCTTCAATTTAACTTTTCATACCATTAATGATGAATAATTTTGTAAAATAACTCAATTTTTTTCGTACAAAATTAATTACATTTCTTTTGTTTTTTTTTTTTTTGCCAAGGCAATGGAAATTTCTGAGTACCCACCAAACTCCATAAGATAGAACTCGTTTAGAGACTATAAAATACCAAGCTTAAGAAAAAGAGCGGTATCTTGATGTTGTTGGAATAAGTCCTAAACGGCCAAACCAGAGCATGGTTCACATATATATTATGGGATGGGATAGAGAGCAATCTTAAATCTTTGACACATTGGTGGAATCACAAATAAAATTTAACTTTCTAAGGAGAAGCATGTCAAATTTAGCATAATAAATTGTATAGTTATTTTCGTTCATAACTTTTTTTTACAGTAGGATTCAAACATTAATTGAAAAGTAAAAGGGTACTTTAATCTATACAATATTTTATTTTTCTAAAGGTTGAAGCAAATAAAAAAATAAATAGAAGAAAAAAACTCTGAAAATGGAGAGGGAGAGAGAGGGAGGGAGGAAGAGTGAGAGAGAGTGTGTGTGGATCTAGTGTTAACGAATCATGATAATATTATAAGCCTTGTTGATCTAATGATTATTGTTAAATGGACAACCATGGTCCAAAACATTTACTTGACCATTCTAAGTCCCCTGTATGTAAAGAGAGAGTTTGCAATTTGTTTCCCAGTAAAAAAAAAAGTAGTGGGTTGTTTTTGTTTCTTTTTACTTCTTTTGTGGGTGTGTTTGCACTTGTGTTTAAAAAATTCCTCGAGATATAGTTGTTATAGAGAAAATGAAAAAGACCACAAATTCTTGTTCTGCCCTGCTCTTACTATTGCGTTTTATATTCTCTAGTTCTCATAATAGCCAAAAAAAAAGGGTACATTATTGTAAATGTATATTGTTTATACGCAGTACTATCAAAGAGACAAGAGCAAGAAAAGTATAAAGAGTTTACTCCAGACACAATGCATCAGAGTTTCTACAGGGATGAATCTATGAAGTAGGAAGAAAGTAGCTATTTTATTTTCACATTGTAACTTTGGGGGCAATCATTGAAACTTTTGTGCAAGCATTGTAACTTTTTATCATGTTGATGAATTAATGATTAATCCAATTAATCTGTACATTATGATGAGGTGTTTTCTAACATACTAGTATTGATGGAGTATGATTATACCAGTCAAAGGTAGAAACATTTTTGATTGATCCAATTGCGAAACAGATCAGACAAACCCAACAGAAAGATGCTGGTTGTTGATTGATGATTACCAAAATAAACAGGTTTAGATCAGAAAAATAATAATATCCAAAGTCCAAACATGTCTAAATAAAAAGCTACCATATGCTAAAATAATTGCAACACAAATTAAAAAAAAAAAAAGTCCGTATAATGATCATGTCAGTATATCACTGAATCCAGCTCAATCATCTTGTCTTTTACAAAACTCCAACCATCATGTCTCAAAAGAATGACAAAAACGAAAGGAAGTTAGGAGGAAACCCAAAATGTAGCTAGTAAGTACTAACTACATACCATATCACCAAAAGTTGTGGTTTCATACCATTATTGTTGCACCCACCACTTCATCATTGGAAATATTATTGCTTCTTTTTAAACAATTCCATATAATCAAATCACAAATAATGGATGACAATGATTAGTCCTGCTAAAATTAGAAACGGATAAAATCTTGCTAAAATTGAAATTGCAATAAAAATAATAATTTCTAACATTTTATACTAGGTGTATTTGTTTCACGATAAGAAATTATATTCCTTGAAACATCTAAAAATAGTAATTTTTACATTGAAAATTGTGTAGTTGTGACTTTTATATGTGTTTGAGTTTATTTTCAAGACAAAATTTCTTTTTGTGGGTTCCTTAAACAATGTCTTTAGGGCACTTGTTAACAAGAACCATAAAAAAAATTTGGGAACAAATTTTCAAAACTTGAAACAAACATGAGATTGTTGCATTTTCAATCCCACTTTCGCGGAATAACATTACAAACTTTGAAACAAACACACCCTAGATGCTCTCTTACAATCTTTCTTGATCCCACTTTATATTCTTCTTAGAGCACTTTTTATTTTTTTAGAAAATGTTAACGAGTACCCTTACGGCACACTCTTTAAGAACATTAAAAGGTAAGTTTTTATAAAAATTATTAGAAATTGTAGTATTTGACCTTTTTAAAAAATACTTTTTTAATTTAGAATGCTTAAAAGTGCCCTAAAAATACGCGATAACAAGACCTTCATTTTTTTTTATACTCGAGGATCAATTCATGATTTCCCATGTTAAATAAAAAGTCCTAATCAACATTTTCTTTTCAATTTCAAAGATTGATTAATAGTTGTACACTGTTTCATTTCCTTCTTCTCAATATATAGACAGGGAAGCAAAGGTACCAAAAAAATTAAATGTCATTAATGTATTTCTATGATACTCATTAATCTCAAACAATTGGAAACCCAAGAAATTGCCTTTTTTTTTCCTTCCATTATTAATAGAGATGTAAGTTGCTAAAGAGTCGACGATTGAATCCCCAAAGGTGTTTAGATGAGATGACACTTGTCTCTTTTAGCTTAACCAAGATCCGGCTTGGATATGCACCATAGTTAAAACTCTCGGTGCTTGTTTGATGGTTAGGATAGGATAAAGACATAATATTATATGAAGCTGGATAGAGACAAGATATGAAATGAGTACGATAATCACTTATTCCATCAAATGTTTGATACAAGTCTGATAATGATATCCTAATTAAATGACAAAATTACCATTGTAATGAATTACATATGTTTAATTTTCAATTAAATATAATTAAATAACAAAAGCACCATCGCCGTAATGGGATCAGGTTAGGTCTGGTGGAACAACGGAGGTTGACGGTGACTGTCCCATTCAATTGAAGCAAAAATAGTACTCGGAGGTTTTTTTTTGTGATTTCATATAGATCGATCTATTAAATCGGATAAGAACCCAAGATTTGTTTGTTCCCACAAGGATTTATGAGTGGTAAACCGGTCAAGGTTGCTGGGTTCTTTGTGAGAATCGAAACATGGGACTGGAAAGTTGTTGTGTGCTAAGTGCTAACTTGTTGTCGGAGAGTGGTGGGAATTGTATGGATCAACTAATCATTTTGATGGTTTCTTCGTCATTAATGGTGGATGAGAGAGGAGGTAGGGAGGGAAGAGAGGGAGAGAGAGTGAGGGAATGATGAACGAGGGCAAGATAATAAAACGATCTGCTAATCTTATCGAATTAGTTTCTAACCCAGCATAAACTTAGGATAGAAATTATAAAGGCATAACATGATAGGATTATTAAAAGGTTTAATTAATCATATCTTTTTGGTGTGTCAAACAGAAGATTTAAGCAGTGTAGGATATGTTTATCCTATCTTGTCTCCCTATCTTGGCCATCAAACGTATGAGTTTGCCGCACATTTGTGTTTCACAAGGCTCGATGATTAGTCTCCGTAGTTGCGTATAGAGATATGTGGTTCACATCAAAAAAAAGTTGATGATCGGATGAAATCAGCATCTTTTAATAAGAGAGTAAGCTGCATTAAAAGTGCCATAGAAACTAAAAGGTGACAATTTTCATCGAGAGTGCTAGTGTAGAAGATGAGCGGTTAAAGACCAAACAATAAAAATGCAAATAAAAAGGTTAAAATCTCTCAATTTGGTATCTGTAACCATGTAAAGGAATAAAAATGAGGATGACCTGGCTTTATATATAGGAGTGTGTCTAAAGTTGTTAATATTATTATCTACCACAAGGAAACATGTTGAAATTCTACCTGATGTGTCAGATGGAAAAGCTGAGAGTAGCATCTCCGTTTTATATGTTGGTAGTAAAATAAGCTATTGATTTTTATGTTGTGACTGAGTGAGATGGCTTCCTGTCATATGATTTTAGTGGGGAATTCAGTTAAAGCTATTGATTTTCTGCTATGACTGAGATGGCTAATGGCTTCCTGACACATCCTTACAACTGAAAGCAATCTAGATTCTAGAATAAGGTTAACACCTATAATTTCAGTTAGTAAACCAGTTCATCAGCAAATCATACTTTAAAATCTCATTTTATATATCACACTAAACAAATTCACCTTCTAAAAGACTTGTTGGAAAAGTGTTCAAAAAATGTTTACCTATGAGCATCCAAAAGTTTCTACATGAGCTGAGCCATTTCACTACAATCATGTATAAAACTAAAAAGATGTATATCCTTGTACAGCTCAAAATTAAAGTCATTCAAACAAAAAATTACAACAAAGAAGCCTAAAAATTAAAGTTGGTCAATTTTCACAAAAAGGGATAAAATAGTGATTATTCAACATGCATGCACAAACTCATAATTTTGTCCAAATAAATTGTTAAAAAAATACAGGTCTAAGACTAGTAGAATTTTCCATTCAAGCACTAAACAAGAAAGATTATTACTTACACTCTTTACAAAAATGAACTGCATATTGAAGAACACATGAATCACAATTTATCTTCCATATTACAAATTACAATCCAATGATCCTTAAACACTAATCAGTAAATAAACAAGGCAAACAAATAATTATTCATATATATAAATATGACAAACCCCAGTTGTTGTAATTTCGATTCAGATGATGACTCAGTTCCAAAATTAAACACCCCCAAATAACAAAATTAGGGTTTGATTTCAATTTCAAAGCAGTATATTACCAACCATGAACAACTCTGTTGCATCTATCTTTAATCCACTTAAAACTCTTCCTAAGAGAGCCTTTGAGTTTACCTTCAACAGAATAAACCTTGTAACTAGCAACTCTTTTTTTCCTCTGCAATTCAGGATCACTAAAGCTCCAACTTTTTGAAGTTGACCCATTTGTTGATTTACCTTTCTTGAACTTAACATCGTTGTTGTTACCAATCTGGTTTTGGTTTTGGGTTTGGGTTGGATGAACAGAGGAAGCATAAGAAGCACTGTAACAACGTAGATCTTGCATGCCATAAACGTTACTAGCTCCGTTTGAAGGTGCAGAGTAGGGTTCAATTTGCATCCTTCCATCAGCGTAGGATTTGGATCTGAAATCTTCCATGATAATCTCTTGTTCACAGTTTCGAGATTGTTCGATGAAAAAGAAAGAAAAGAGTGATGAATTTAGTTTGGTGATTGGACAGTGTGATTCTGTCTGGATTCCAGTTACAGGGGCGCTGACTACAATGCTTTTTCGTCGGTGCCTAATTTATTACTATTCCCTTCTTCATTTATTTATCACCTATTTTGATATTTCTTTGACTTTCATACTGCATCCCTCTCTAATTATAAAACCACTTAAAAAATCTTGTAGCTAAATAATAGGAGATAGTATCTAAATTTTTAGATGCATTTATTACTTTTTTTATTCAAATATACCATTTTATTAATACTAACAATTTATTTTGGTATATGAAAAGTTTTTTTTTGAAGAGATCAAAATGATATATTAAACAAACAACAAACTATCTTCCCAGCACAAGACGTGCCAGAGAAGAAAGCCAAAATATACAGCAGATGTTCAACAAAAGAAATCACAAATTAGCCAATACCCGCACAAACAAAAGGGTTTTGGCACCAATTATGAAAGCTATAATGAAAAGCAATAAAATTCGTTTTAAACCTCCACCAAAAGGAAAGAAGCTTAATATTCTCCAAAAGCTAAACATGAGACGTTTCTGTGCCACAAAAGAGTCTAGCATTTCTTTCCTTCCAAATCACCCAAGAGCT
This sequence comes from Medicago ruthenica, assembly GCA_018208015.1. Lineage (NCBI taxonomy): Eukaryota > Viridiplantae > Streptophyta > Magnoliopsida > Fabales > Fabaceae > Medicago > Medicago ruthenica. Next base: position 99,016,959 of record CM031378.1, on the reverse strand, counting down.
AGCAAACCAGATCAAATGCATGAAAGAGCGTCTTGATTTTGCGTAACCTGACGAGCAACCAAACTGATGAAAATGATTCACAATATTAGAAGGATCCGCTGAATGCACGCCAAGCCAATGCCTGAGTAACTGCCAAATCTGACCAAAGAGACTGCAAGACAAATAAATGATTCTCTGATTCCTGAAGACCACAACCACTGACACACAGCTGAGCATCGTGAGTAATGACACGTCTACGAAATAAATTAGCCTTAGTTTGCAACCTATTCCGAAGAAGCCGCCAAGCAAACACTAAGACCTTCAAAGGGACATCCTTCTGCCATAAGAGGGTCGCAGGTACACAGTCAACAGGGGGCGTCCTTTCGGTGAGAATGTGATAGGCCCCACTGACCGTATATCCCGCAACATGATCAGGAAGCCATCTCCACACATCATCAATATTGTCGCGGTGATTTTTGGATATCAAGCTATTAATTAGCGTTGACTCGCAATTTTAAGATTCACCACCGATCTTTTATTTTTCCGAGGAAAAGGGAGAAAGTTCGAAAAACCCTATTTTTTAAGAGAGATCAAGGTCCGGGGGTTGGTTACGCAAAGGGAAGGTGTTAGCACCCTAAACGTCTATAGTACTCTATAGGAACCTCTTGCTTATTTTTATCTTTATGCTAAATGATTATTTGTTTGTAAATAAATGCTTAAGTGTGAAAAGATTAAAGTGATGAAAGTGGAAAAGAAAGAAAATGTTTTTGTTATTTTTATTGATTTGGAAAGACAAAGTCTTTTGCCTACGTACCCGAGCGGGATCAAAATCTCGTAGTTCGGGGTAAAAAGCTGAGTGATTGGTTTTGGTTGATTTTAAAGTTTGAAAAAAAGTTTAAGAGAGATAGGAGGCCGTAAAGGCATAGAAGAATAAAAAGAGAAGTGAGTTTGATTGATTTTAAATTGAAGGAAAATGTTTGGATTGATTAAAAGTTGATTGAAATTTAATTAAGAAAAGAAAAGAAAAGATCGATTTTTTTTGAAGATTTTGATTATAAAATGTTTTTGGATTTTGACTTTTTTGACTTTTTTATGAAAATTGTTTTGATTAAGTCCTAAGGTCCTGAGACTAAATTATGCTGAGATATCTAACGTGCCGGATCCCTCAAAATGACGTTGGATCAAGTGAGGGTCCTTTTCCTCGGATACGGTCCAAATTACATAATCGCCCTCGACATAAAGCATAAAAAATAAATGTGGTGTCGGTGCATATTCTCATTTATATTTTCATTTACATTGGACCTAAATACATTCTAATGGCAAGAAAATAAATGACAAAAATAATAAAATAAAATAAAAATTGTAATTGCATTAAAGTAAATATGCTAAAAAGAAATAAAAAATGCATAAAATGTAAAACAATAAATAAATATGGTGCTTAAAGTAAATAAAAAAAATAAAAATGCAAGGCATAAAATAAATATGATGCTGAAAATAAAATAAAAATGCAAGACAATAAAAATAAACATGATGCTAAAAGAAAATAAAAATGCAAGACAATAAAATAAATATGATGCGTAAAATAAAAGAAAATAAAAATGCAAGGCAAAAAATAAATATGGAGCGGGAAAATAAAATGCAAGACTGAATATTAAATATGGTGCTGGAAAATAAATAAAGAAAATAAAAAATGCAAGGCATAAAATTAAATATGATGCATAAAATAAAAGAAAATAGAAAATGCAAGACAAAAAATAAATATGATGCAATAAAATAAAAATAAAAAAATGCATGGTACTGGAAATTAAAAGCAATAAATAAAGTGCATAAAAATAAAAGAAATAAAAAAAAATGCAAGAAATAAAGAAAAAATAAAAGAATAGAGAGGAAGAAAGGGGGTGCAGAAGTAATAAGGGGAGTGCAGAAAGTAAAAGAGTAGAAATCAGAAAAGAAAAGGAAGAAGGAGAATGGGCCAAGAGAAAAGTCCAGAAGGCTGAGTCCAGGGAGAACCGGTCTGGTTCGGTCCGAAAGAACCAGACCGGTTCAGCAGTCTATAAAAATCTGAAACTGGTTTTTTAATTCATTTTTACTCTCACTTTCTCTTTCTTATCCTTATCTTCTCTCTTTCTCTCAGATTTTTTCCTTCCTCTCCTCACTGTAACCGCACGTCCACTCTTTTCTTTCATATCCTTTCCATTTTCCTTCAAATCCTCTCACGTCCTCTCTATTCTCTTCTCACATCCTCACCATGAATCCGAAACCAGTTTTAAGAAAATTCACCAAATAAACCCTAGATCTAAAATTAAAAACTCAAAAGCAAACTACCTTGGATTCTGAATTCTGGTTCGATTCTAGGCTTTAATCTTGTTCGGTTGTGTTTTGGCTTGTGATTTGTGGTGTTTGAGTTCGGTTCTGATTTGCGATGCGGATTTGTGGTTTGGTGTTAGTATGGATTGGCGATGTGGTTTTGCTTGCGATTCTGTACGATTATGAATTTTGATTTGTGGTGTTTTTGTACTGATTGATGGTTTATGGTCGATTTGTGGTTCTGTGTATGGTTTTCATGGTTTATGGTTCTGTGAAAGAAAAGGGAAAAAAAACAATTTAGGGTTTTTTTGGTGGTTTGTGGTGGCCGGAAATGAAATAGTGGTGGTTGTGTTGGTGGTGTATGGTGGTTTGGTGACTGACTATTCTGTACCTTTTTGACGTGAACAGTGCATATTCTATTTATAGGACAGATATTAGTGTGAAAAAGACAACACTGCCCCTCTGGGCTTGGACAAAATGGACTGAAAAAATAAAAGGAAATAAAAGACAGTAAAAAAAATGAAAACACTAAAAGAAATAATAATAATAATAAAAAAAACGAAAATAAAATAAAACCCCTAATAAAAAGAAATAAAATAAAAATAAAATAAAATAAAAAAGTAATAAGTAATAATAATAATAATAATAATAAAATAAAAAACGGTTGCCTTCGGAACAAAAAATGAGGTATTTTAAAATACCTCCCTGCCGAAATTTCGTCTGAAACGACGAAAATTTCCGGCTTAAAAGACGAGAGAAAAGAGATAAAAACGGGTCAAAAATGGGGTATGACAAATATCATCATGCATCACAACAGTCAGCAATAAATTCCTACACTCCGCTACCATTTCCTCCTCCCACACCCATAACCTCTGTCTCCACTTCCAAGCCTCCCCTCCCTCACCCCACCCTCTTGCGAACATTTGAGCCACAATAGACAATTTATAATCTGATAAATCATACAAGCGGCGAAAACGATCACAAACATCACAAACCCACCTATCCAGCCAAAATAAAGTGCTAGCACCATTTCCAACACGAAGACGAATATTGTCTGGGAACCAACTACCCAACACTGAACTAGCACCATCACGGATACTAACTATCTCCCTCCACCACAACAACCCATCCCGACCCCCGGCCTGCAACCGCCGCCCAACTAGGTCGTATCTAGCAGCCAACAGTCTAAACCAAAGACCCTCTCTATCCATCACCATCCTCTAACACCACTTTCCCAACAACGCCAAATTGAACTCCCTATAACTCCTTACCCCTAAACCGCCAACCTCCTTGTCCATACAAATGGACCCCCAATCAATCCAAGAAATACGCATATTATCCTCGCTCCCACAAAAAAAAACGAATTAAAAGAGATTCAATAGAGGAGATGATACTTGATGGAGCTTTGAAGAAGGAAAGAGCGTAGACAGGGAGCGAGGTCAGGGCATGCTTTAGAAGAACAAGAAGGCCACCAAAGGATAAAAATATGCTTTTCCAACTGGACAGGCGAGTTTTAATACGATGAACAACATGATCCCAAAAATTCAACCGACGAGAATCTCCACCAACAGGAAGACCCAGATACAAGATAGGCAGGTTATTCACCTTACAATTCACAACTGCCGTAGCTTCAAGTAACCAAGACCGGCTAACATTTACACCAACCAAATCACTCTTGTGAAAATTAACCTTCAAACCGGACATTGCCTCAAAAAGATAGAGAACGGTGCACATAGCCCGGACGTTTGCCCAACTTCTTTCCCCCAAAATAAGAGTGTCATCTGCAAATTGAAGGTGAGATATAGAAACACTCTGATCCCGACCAACCTTGTAGCCAGAGAAAATATTATTGGTGATCATGGACTCCATCATAACGTGAAACCCCTCTGCCACCAAAAGAAACAAGAAAGGGGAGAGACGATCCCCTTGACGAAGACCGCGAGCCAAATGAAATTCCTCGGTGGGACTTCCATTCACTAAAACCGCCGCAGTAGTCGTAGTAACGCATTCCTTCATCCATTTCCTCCACTGATTCGGAAACGACATTTTACCCATGACATCATCCAGATAGTTCCAATCCACAGAGTCATAAGCCTTTTCAAAATCAACTTTAAACAATAATAAATCCCTTTTCAATTTTTTGGCCTCATCTACGACTTCATTAGCAACCAGGATGCCATCAAGAATTTGTCTTACTTTCACAAAGGTGGAATGAGTATCGGAAATAACACTACCAATGACAAGTCTCAACCTATTCGCTAACAATTTTGCCAAAACCTTGTACAAGCTTCCCACCAAAGAAATGAGGCGAAAATCATTCAAATTATGCGGACAAACTTTCTTTGGAATGAGAGTGATGAGAGTGCTATTTATACCTTTCAGAAGCCTCCCATTACGATGAAAATCAGAAACAAAGTGCATAAGATCCTCTTTCATGTCACCCCAAAATTCCTTTATAAAACCGAAATTTATTCCATCCGGCCCTGGACACTTGTAACTATCACAATTTCAAACCGCCATTTTGACTTCCTCCATGCTAAAAGGCTTGGTAAGATGTGCCCCCTCCCTATAGGATAAAGTGCGAAAATTTAACTCTACAGCTCGAGGGCGCACCAAATTTGCCGCGTTAAAGTGCTAATGAAAAGTTGACATGTAATGTACCTTTAATAAAAAATAATTTAGTAATAGTCACACACATTTGAAACAATTTTATTTTTTCAACAACCTTTCTTAATATTCGGAACTTTTGTAAAGTACTCCTATAAAAAAGGATAAAGGGAGTACAATTTTTTTAACAAAATTTCATATATATTTTAATAATTTATTTACAAAAATGTCTATATTAATTTACTGTATTAAGTAGCATAAATATAATTATGAAAAAGTAATACATTTGTAAAAAAAAAATAATACAACTGTTTTTTTGTTAAAAATTATGTGATTTTATTATTAAAATAAGGGAACTTCTACGGTACACCTCAATTATGAGGTGTACCGGTACTCTTGTTTCATAAATTTACAAATTAACTATCATTTTATGAAATAAAGAGCTATTTGTCAATATTTATATTTTAGAAAACATCATTTCATAAGAAAAAACATTATTTCATTGTTTATAAGAATCATATTAAATTTTTAACATTTTCTCATAAAAATAATAAATATTCTTTGTTATGAGTAATAAAAATTCAAAAAAAGTATATTTTATTTCGTCGACGCTTTTGGTAAATGAGATTTAATTATTGCAATTGTCAATGATAAAAAATAATTCTTTTTCTTCAAAAAAAAAACAACTCATTTAATTATAAATTTAACGATTTGGTGTACCGGTACACTCAAATTTTGGAGTGTACCGTAGAATTTGCCTATCTCTGAACAAACTCATAACATTCATGTTAACAGCATAAAACGTCAAAGTACGTATGTCTACAAATATGATCATATTCAAGTGTCTGCAATATACATGCTTCTGAATTTGCAACATTGACGACATCATAATCATTATTCATTGCTTGAATTTGCACCGGATGTGAAAATCTGAACCGAACAAGCATTGTAACAAAACAAGAAAGACAAACAACGCTGCATATAGACGACAAACAAAACAATGTCGCACCAAGACGACGAAATCACGAAAGAAAAACTAAATATATGTGAAAATCAATTATTTAAATAAAGGGAAAAAAGAAAAATGATTTAAAGGAGTGATTTTTGGTCAAAATTTGGTCATAAATCACCCATCTTTAGTAGATGAAGAAAAAAAAACTTTTTAAAACTATACAAAGGACTTCTTAAGTACTCTCTCTTACTTTTTACAAAAAGAAAAGACTAGTAGACTATTAACATAATAATAATAACAATAATAACAACAACAACAACAACAACAATAATAATAATAATAATAATAATAATAATAATAATAATAAATCAATCTAGTCATAGTAGCATGGCTTTTTATCTATTAGTTTTTCCTATATAAAAATAAAATAAATATAACAGTTCATCCAATCAATTCATACTATTTCACATATTTTTTTAGTGTGAATTTCCTGCTGCACAAGTCAATCTGATCTCTCAAACGAGTAAAAACATAATGGGTAGCAAAGTTCTCCATCAAAATATTTAACATTAGTGCATTTCCAAAATTGGATTCAAACTTTTACCCTTTAATTAATCTAAAAGATTTATTATCTTCTCATCCAAGTGATCTTGAGTTACTACTTCATATATTTTAAAGGTTGGTGAAATAATTTTTTTTATAACAATTTTTATATGAAAGTAATAAAATGTACTTTAATAATTAAATTGAATGTTCACTTTAAAAAAAGTTAGTGGACTAATAATGGAGAAACGTGTGTTTGATTGTGCAGAGGAGAGAATTGAATTTGTAGAAGCGATTCTGACTAAAAGTGACTTGTGTTTGAATACAGAACTATAAATTTTTGTATGAGAATCAATTATAGAATCAAAAACTACAAATTATAACTTAAGTATAATCAATTCTAAAGGTAAAATCAATTATACTCAGCAACAACCAAACATGTTAGAATCAATTTTTATCCCTCTAAAACTAGAACCAAACATACACTTAACTCAATAAAATTTGTCCAGTGATAAAAAGACGGATCTTCAATATTAGATATGAAGATGCAGAGGGATAAAAATTTAAGGGTTGTTAAAAAATTAAAATAAAAAAAAAGATATGAAGATGCAGAGGCAATTATAAATTTCTTGAGTATTCGTTTGACGACAAAACTAGGTTGAAAGCAAAACAATATGAAGAAAAATAATAAGGTTAGCTAAATTATGTTGTTTGTTCTATCTTTATTTTAGATTTCAATTTCAATTCAGTGCAGCTTTTAATTTTTCTTCCGGCGTGGACCCTTTATTTTATCAATGTAATCGCTCTTTTTTTTTTTTTTTGTAAACGTTAATAATGTTATATTCAACCCCACTTTAAAAATAATGTTAAATATGTTTTTGGTCCCTATAAATATGTCAACTTTTTATTTTAGTCCCTCTAAAAATTTTCTTAAACTTTTAGTCCCCTAAATTTTTCCATCTTCACTTTTGGTCTCTCCTTTAAAGTAAACTAATATGTAGAATTCATATTTTTGAATAAAATTTTGCTGAAAAATTTATAATATTATAATAATCTCTCCAAAAAAAAATTAGAATTTTTTAACAAAACATGAATTAAATATGAATTTTTATATTTTTTATGGTTAAAAATTCATATTTAATTTATGTTTTGTTAAAAAATTCTAATTTTTTTGGAAAGGTTTTTACAATATTTTACACATTTCTGCACAATTTTATTAAAAAATACAAAAAATAACTTAAAAATAGGGACCAAAAGTAGTGATTGAAAATTTTATAGGGACTAAAAGTTGAAGGAAAATTTTAAAGGGACTAAAACGAAAAGTTGATATATTTAAAGGGACCAAAAATATATTTAACCCTTAAAAATATCCATTGATTTAACACATAATATTCTTCAAGTTTTTCAATGAAATGATATAATATTGAAGAGTTTTGACTGAAATGCTGATGACAGGAGAAGCTCAAACAATTTTTAAAAAATTAACTCAACTAAAAATAACTAGAATTCATCAAATTATGAGATCAAGCAAAAAACACACCAGCATTAAATTAAAAATTAAATAATAGTTGTTGGAATTGGACCGCATTTTCTAAATGTCTTAGTTTTATCTAAAACTAAGACGATTAAGAAATCTAGGACTCAATATTAAAGAATATCCACCCGGAAGAAGAAAAAAAATCACATTGAATATTTCAAATGTTAAGAAACATCATCCGTGGAGCTTCAAAACTAGGAAGGAATAAATATTTTGTACACAAATCATTTACATCTATGATCTATCCTTCTAATAACATCTACCAAAAACTAGTTCTACTGTTCCTTGGCAGTTAGCAATGCCAGGCATTGATTCAAAATTTACATATTGATAGAATTGCCAGAGGAGTTGAGTTAACAAAGTATATGGATCTAGATAAATAGCATTAATAATGATGTAATGCTACTTTAATCAAGTTTACTATTTCTATTCATCAAGTCATGATAGTATAGTAGTACACACATAGGTTGACCAAGAATACAGAATGTGAACCAAAAAAACATATTTCCAACCTGGCATGAAGAAAATAACAAACAAATTAAAAGCAAACCAATGAAGCAACGTCAAGAAAACGAAACGATAAGATACAATATGATAAGCCAATATGCGTAAACAGCACACTTACCATTGAGTTGCTGAATTTATTTTGAAGATAATTAGTTATCAAGACCAAAGGAACCTATATAAAAAAGACGTTCATTATCATGTAAGGTGAACAATATTAATAATAAGGACGATCTATATGATTATCGACTATTCCCACAATGTGGCAAACTAATGTTTGAATCTCAATTGGGAGAGATGCCCACGTTTAGCGTGCGACAGTACCCCGAATAAAATTATTATCGGTGGAGAGAACCTATGAAAGACTAAAAAGAAAAATATTCCAAGGACAGCAGGAATTCCTCACTCTCTACCTAGATAACATTTTCTTTCATTCGGACATCGAAGAACAGAAACAGAAACAACAGCTTTTGTTTTTCTCGGCCAGCTCTTACATAACGGCTTTTCTTTTTCTAGGCCAGCTCTCACCTTCGTTGAAGGAGAGAGGGGGCAGATTGATTTCTTCGAAAAATTGTATTAATTTGACAATAAAAGAAAACTCAAGTTCAATAATAACAGGTGAGCAAACAAAAGAACAATACGATAATTTGATTTTACCTGAAACATAATTCCACTAAACGCCCACAACTTGAATATGTGGCAAGGAACCGCGATGCACAGCTGACTCAGACAGACTAAAACTGTGAGAAACTTATATAACTCTGGTTGTCATTGGCAATAAAATTAAGTAATTCATATTTACATGCATACTTTTATTAGGAGGAATAAATGACCAATTCATTAAAAACAACATAACTACAACATGCACACAAAATGATTCAGGGCTAAATCACACCATCGAGAGTATCTAGGCGGAATTATGGTATAATAACAAAAAGGGAGTAGTGAAGGATGTATATACAAAAAGAGACGGACAACACACCTCATGGAACAAAGCAGAAACCAGGAAGGAAATTAAAACAGCAGCACCCTGTACAATAAGATGATAAAAAATTCAAGAAAAAAATATATTGGAGCTAAAAAAAAAATGGATATGCTCAACACGTGAAGAGCCAATCCAAAAAATATCAACCAATGAAGAACAAAAAATGTTTGATAACAAAGACCAAGGAAGAAGAAAAGTGAAAAAAAAAAATGTGTTACGACAGAAGATGGCTAGAATTTAGTTTGTGGCAGCTAGAGTAGTTAATTGATTAGTTAGAGGGAATTATAATACATAATAAATAGGATACAAGGGGAGACGGATAGAAATAAGATTTGTGAACATTTAGTTAACATAGTAGTGGCTCTGTTGTAGTTTGAAGACAGAACTCTCCTATTATTCTTTCATTTTTTTTCCAATTCATTTTCTTTGGTTCCAAACAAAATGTGTTAAGTATGTTTTTATTCATATAAAAATGAAAAATTTAGATATTGGTCCCTTTTTAAATTATATTATAATTGTATTCATTTTTAGTTCTAAAGTTCCAAAGTCATTATCTGAAATGACAGAATAGGAAACTTCTACTTAGACTATTGTCTATCAATTGAATACTTTCTACACATAGCTCACAAGTGCATCAAACATATATTAGCATACAACTAGTGTGTGTGTGTGTGCGCGCGCGTAATTACAACTCACGCAACGTAAACTCTATGAGAATTCCTTACATAAGTACATGTTTATTAGGACTGAGGTAAGATGTTAATTTCAATTCGACAGCAATAAATTGAGATGGTAAACACAGACTGACAATATCCAAAAAAGAAAATCCATTCACACCTAAGTTTTTAGACCGAAAAAGTACAGCGTTTGTTCAGTTACACAAGAAGATGCTTGATTACCTTCGGTATACCAGTCCTCAAACATGGAAAATATAGGTGACGAATCATCCATTTGTGAACAGGCTGCAACGTGAAAGAAACCGCTCAGATGTACACCAATAATTTAGAATTCCACTTAAAAGTAATAAAAACCACAGATGTGTTCTGACATTCAATTTTAGAATCATTTATTGAGTAACAGTAGGAAACTACAGAAGCAACAGTGGAGACAAGCCCTGTGACTACTCCCTTTTGCTTTCTGTAACATAGCCTCAGACATGTTCAAAGGAATTGAAGGGACAAGCAAATTATTTGGAGATAACAAAAATAAAGAAAGGCTTATACAACTTGATCATTAAAATTAAGTCTGACAAGGACATACCATATTCCACATCCTCCAATACTGATGGCAGCAGTGGCACAAATACATCCAAGAAAGACAAGTCAGTCACAAATAATCTTCATAAAAGAATGGAAGTATTGTAAATAAACAACAATGTATTATGGTAGAGATTGTACCTCTTCAACAGTTCTTGCATTCCACCAATCCTTGTAAAATTCACGATCACCAAATCGAAGAAGCTCTGCCAATATATTCAACCTAGATTCAAACAGTGGCCCATGGATAAATTGCTTCAAATACTAATCAATTTTGAAAATACAAAGTTGAACTATACTTCCAATATCCACAACTAAAACATACAGGTCAGCATTTGCATGCGTAGACATGAATCATTTTTTAAAAGAATGAATTTATAAAAAGAAAAAAAAGGAGTATGAATGAAGAGAAATAAGATATTATCACGAGACACAGGAAAAAACATACAAAATTCATCAATAAAAGAAAGCTCTCCAATCCCTTTGTGCATCTGGGTCAGAGCATCACTTAAATTAACCATGAGTGGCGCACCAAAGACAACAGCCATTAAATTTTATTCTACTAAGTAGGGTGGCAATTCTATAATTCCCTGGGCGGTGCACCAAAGAGAGACTATAAAAATAACTTTACATGCCGTGAGCGTATACTTCAGACAACAAGAGTCTCCATATGCACACAACATCAAATCATCTAAGATCATCCCATCAATTATGCACTTTGAGGGCTTATACTTTATACTAAGATGGATATGATATTGAGGATCGTTTCAAAGATTAATCAATTACAAACAGATAGATATATGACATTATCAGCATTAGAAAATTGACAGGGCACGGAAGCCAAAGCATTAAACAAATGAAACTAGAAATTTTTCTTTCAAATTTACGGCAAGTGAAGACAATCATAGTAATGTTTTATAGGAAAAACACACATCACACATGTTTAACTGAATAAAAGATGGAATACCAAAGGTGGAAGAAGCAGTAGAACATGCAGAGCCACACATATAGATTTGGAACAGACAGCTTCAGAACTCTTTCAATGGCATATAGAATGTTTCCCTTAAAAGGATGCTGGGAGTTTTGTACAATGGGATTAATATACTGCAAAATTATATGATCAAAACATTGTCAGAATACCTACAGAATTGGTGAAGTTTAAATAGAACAACTTAAAAATAAAGGAACAGAAAGATAGAAACTAACACAATTTATTATCAAGGACTACTTACTTGTTCTATTATAAATCCCATAACTCCAGTAAATATTATCAGCTTGACAAATTGACGTAACACCCAACCCTTTCGAATGGAAGGGGTGCGAGGATATCTTGGCTAAAAAAATAGTTCATAGCACACATTAAATGAGAACAAGATACATGTGAGAAAGATCGGGAGAAATTTTGCTCCAAGAAAAAAAAGAAGTGCAATGCATGTATTTGGGAAAACACGGAAAACAAACAAACTGCAACCTAGGATATCAACACTAAAATAAAAGAAGATGGCACAGCCAATACAGTATTCTCAAAAGCAGAAGAAAACTATGCTACATTTATACTTTCATGCTAGTTAGTATGTAATAGCCAATCACCTAAAATAACTTCAGCCCCTAAATATATATAGTAACCAGAAGCAACAACAAGTACAAAACACAACCAAATCAAAATGTGACAGTGAGATAAAGGTTAGATATGACTAGCAGAACTTGATCCAGTAACTTATGGAATGCAAGGGAATTTTGTACAACTGGAACATACAAGGGAACCTAGAAAAAGAATTTTGGGAGTTATGCTACAGAGTTCGTATTTGATTCTGCAAATTGTTTTGTTGTCTAAAGTCACACCAAGAGAAAAAGGAGCATTGAGTGTGATATGCATGAGGTCAAATGGCCAACATTTGAAGACCAAATGGAAAGATAAGTTAATAATTGGACCCATTTCCTACTAATCAAGTGATCACACGGAAAACTCAAACATTCTGACTAGACTCTTCAATAAAAACCTTAAACATATTCCATACTGAAGATACATCAACAAGTCCATATGGTTGTGCTTATATAAGCAATCTAATGAGATAAAAATGAATGCAAATATCACCAAAAGTAAATTTAGTGAAACTAGATGAGGAAACAATGACAAGTCAAAAGAAATTGCATATTAAAATTAAAACAAATCACTCGACAATGCTGCTACCTGGTAACATAATGTAGGAGCAACCATAAAGTAAGCCAGGCTTTTGAAGCTTACATCGTATGCATATTCCATATGAGTATTGGGAAGCGCTTCTCCCTACAACACAGGAAACAAGATTGAATGGGGTAAAAACAGAAAGCGTATGTACTGCACATTCACACAGCTGAAGATGAAATAAAACTGCTTTTAGCATATCTGATGATATGTTAAGAGAGCATGAGATCTGAAAGCTACGGCTTAGTAAATAAGGATGTTCCTGTTTTAAAACTGAATATCACATAGATTGTGCGGCATATCCTCATCCTGAAGTATTTTATTCTACGAAAAGTTGAAATGATATTCTGCAATAGCTATCTAACAAATTAAACGTGGAACACAAATATTACCTTTTCAATTGAATTTGTAAGTGCTCTCAAATCATAGTTCGTATGTGCATAAGAAACCAGTTTTAACCATACAATGCAAGCAAGTAGCATCAATGTGACGCCTGAGACAAAAGCAGAATCACACCTGCAGAGAAACACAAGCATCTTCGCTATAGCCTTCTCTATTGAAATGACCAAGATTGCACAAGTATATAATTAGTTATCCCTCAAGTAGTCATCTTTACTTTGTCCCTCATAAAGCAACTCACATGTCTACAAACAGGCTACCTGTATCATATTAGGAAAATAAGGAAGGTCCTGCTCTTGCTCAGTTTTTGTTTTCTTTTCAATTTATCAATTTTCCTTATTTATTTGTCCATTTCAACTTTCCGATAATAATTTCCAAGTCCGACATGATAAAAGTTAAGAATCAAATGTGGAACCATGGTTCACCCAAGGGCTTCATATCTCTCGATTAAAAATAAAAAATAATGCATTTAAAATTTTTATAGACTCAAATGGTATTGGGAGGAGGAGAAACAAGATGAATCAACTTATTTGTCCATTTCAACTTTCCAATAATAATTTGCAAGACATTCAATTTGGACATGATAAAAACAAAGAACCGAATGTGGAACCATGGTTCACCGAAGGGCTTCATATCTCTCAATTAAAAATATAAATAATGCTTTTAAACTTTTGATAGACTCAACTGGTATTGGGAGGAGGAGAAACAAGAAGAATCAACTTACTTGTCCATTTCAACTTTCCAATAATAATTTGCAAGACATTCAATTCCGACATGATAAAAACAAATACTCTCATGGAGTCATGGTTCACCCAAGAGCTTCATATCTCAATTATACAAAAAAATAATGCTTTTAAACTTTTGATAGACTCGGCTGGTATTGGGAGGAGGAGAAACAAGAAGAATCAACAGAAAAGGAGAGACTTGTATCATGAATTATTCCCTGGATCAATGTGATCAGAGGGAAAGAATGCTGAAATCTATGCTGCTTCGTGAGCGCCCCAACACTTCCAAACTCACAGACTTCTATCACACCCTTCTATTTCCCAATTCTTCCTATTTATTACATCACATCCTCACCCACTAACTAACTAAAGGACTTATGGATAAACTTCCTGCGAAAAACGATGTCACAGTGACAGTAGAGCGCCAATACAGAAGGTTTACATTAGAAAAAGTAAACAGGACAATATGGGATTAAAGTTTTCAAAGCAATAGTTACTGTAACAGAATAACATACAATGGTAGTTATAAAAAAAGTGGGAAAATAGGAACTGGGGGTTATCAGGTATTTTGGAAGCAGTTGTGAGGAGAGTTGACAGGCCTCTGTAACACCCGGGTACCTAGGAATTAGTGTATCATATTCTGAGGATTTAATTAAATAACAATTCTTATCATTGTATACTTCTTTAACTTCATATTTCATTAGCAAATTCTATTAAAGTGGACTGATAGTTTAATCAGAAATGTTAAAACTTAGAGAACGAGTCTAGATTGAACCTCTAAAATCTATTCTGAAGAATACACAATGTACAAAACTGACCTGAGGATTACTAAAATAGGATAGAGAACCGCAGTTGTTGCAATGATTATATGAAGTAGAACAACAATCTGCAAAATCCAAATGAACATTCTCATGCATTAAATATTTATCATGTAGTTTGAAAGAGAACACCACAGTACAAGCTAAATCATTTCAAAATTATTTTAGCTATAAAGGAAACAAGGATCTCATGTGGTCCCTCCAAGCACTCAAAAAGTACAACAGGTTTGAATTCTGATAGCTTACAGGTTCATAAATACACTTTTGTTGTGCCAACTTTTCCACTATAAAGGCCGCCAAAGGAAATGTTGCAAGACTAAGACTGCAAAACAAGCATAAACCACTTACTGTCAAATTAAGTGTCAAGAAACAATCCTAACTCATTCTTCAAAATAAATAATAAATAATTAAGAGACATTACCAACACATGAAGAGGGGCCAATCTCTCAATGATTTTGAACTAAACCAAAAGCCAGTCTTAATCAACCAACCGTACTGCAGAACAATAAAATCACACATTGAAAAGGACCAAAAAGTGAACTGTCGAACTTAGGGCCTGTTTGGATTGGCTTATTTGAGCTTATTTACTGACCTAAGCACTTGTGAGACTATTTCAAAAAACTTTGAAAACGGCTTAAGACATGTTTATAAGGTGTTTTGAGCTTATCTATTGACATAAGCACTTGTGGGACTATTTGAAAAAATTTATGAAAACAGTTTATAAGCTGTTTTCAGCTTATCTTCATAACCTCTTCTAGATAGCTAATTAAACCAGCCTATAACTTATATAGAAACAATATAGCTTTTTTTTATTTGCTATTATTGAAATAGCTTATACATAAGCGCTTAACATGACAAGCACTTACCATGATAAGTGATTATGCTATAAGCTGCAAATTAAGCCTTTTATCCAAACAGGGTCTTAATGCCATAAAGAAACGTTCATCATATTAAAGAGGAGAGGAAGAGGGAAACCTTCATTAAATTCTCAATGATAAGTCTGCTGTTCACTGCAACAAGGACTACTATACAGAGGTTGAAGAGGCCAGCATGACTCTGCAACTGATTCAATAATTAGTAAGGAAATACAGTTACCTGATCAGCACGCCTGTTCATTTATAACAACAAAACTGAAACAGAGTAATAGTCTAAAAAAAAAAACACACAACTCTGCGTCTCTGCCATTCTATTCAATTCAAAGCATTAATTGATATTAGTACTCTCTAGTACACTGAGCATACACTTTGCCAGAATCGCAATGAGCCACTGTGATTTTGCAAAAGCTTGCAAGCTATGAAGTATAACTTTCTATAAAATTATGGTGACTCATTGTGATTTTGTTCTATTCATTCAACTAACTAGTTTTCATTACAATTTTTTAATCTCATGCCAAATTATAATTATAATCTAATTTAGAAATAAAAACAAAATCTACCAAAAAAATATCAAGTAACGTAACATATTTGTAACAGTTTATATAAGCGAGTAAATTAACATTGCAATTTACAATACGAACATAGATTAACAGCGAGAACCTGACGGAAAATGTTATCGGAGCTGAGTGGACTTTCCTTGATTCTGCGATGAGCGGGAACAGAAGGCCGGTAAGTGAATTTGATCGAAGAAATATCAAGCACTCGATTTTGATCAGAATTGGCAGCAGCGATGTTTTGGTCACTGCTGATAGAGTCATCGGAACTAGAATCCTTCACCAACTCTTCACCGGAACTCTCACCTTCCACCGTGGCAGACGATTCGAAGAAGCCGCTGACGGAGGCTGCGCTCGGTCTGCGACGCAAAACAGAGGACGTGTTGAGAACCGTTGGGTTTCGGACGGCGCCGTGAGGGTCGTCGGAAATCGCCATCGGAGAATAAAAGCGACGTTTACTTTACTTTGGTCTACTCCTCCTCGAACGATCTTTTATGTTTTTCTATATATATTTTTTGATGCAATCTGTTATATTTAGATATCTATCTAGATTTATAGAAGAAATAAATAATAATATTTTATTATTATTATTTATTAATAGAGAGTTGAGTTGAGACAGGGACGGAAAAGTGTTGATTCGTTGATGCATGCAGTGAAGGAATAGAATAGAATCTGATTATATTTGATTCGAAATTCGAATAGTAAATAAAGGGAGGTGGGTATTGTTTGGGGAGATAGATAGATAGATATTTGAATGAACGAATGAAAAGAGTTTATTTATTTATATAGTAAAGGAAAATGTTTAAATGATAATCACTTACTTGATTGAGCTTGAGCACATGCGAAGCGAAGTAGGTGAAATGGTGAATGCAGCAAAGCAAAGGAAGGTCAAGGTGAACCCGCACGCACCACCACAGATTTTACTTAAACTTGAGGTGACACCCACCCACCGATTTTGCTTCTTCTTAAACACCAAGTTCATCGACACGTTTTCTCTTACGCGCTAACTAATGTCGATTAATCTTCTACTTATTTTATTCAAAAATGCTAATGTGTGAGCGTGACCATAGAATTGATTACTACACCAGCATTACGGCATCAGAGCTTTTGGTTAGGTCTAGGTGTATGAGTTTTTAGTATGCTCTATATTGCAACGTTGTGTAAGTGTTGCCATCACAAGTTTTGTTGTAAAGTTTAGGTAGATAAAATTGATGGAAGAATCAATTTTGGTTCATGGAATTTTTACGTTAAGGATGTGTTGATGCAATTTGGATTACAAAGAATGTTAATTAGTGCACGAGCATTGACCAACATTAATATTATGTGTGATGTAAGATTATATCGATGGTTGAAGAGCTTTATGCCAACATGAAAATTGCGCCATAAGTTTTTAACCTGATTTTTAATATGTGAAAATTCTTGAGGTGATTTAGCTTCGAGTAAAGTATAGCTCGTATGATGGAGTATGATAGCTCTTTAGAACTATAATGGTCAATGAAGACAATGTGTAAATTTCTTATTACAAGATGCACTATAAGGAAACACTTTAAGCTTGTATCTAACCATTTCTTTTCTTTTCTCTTAGGCTTTGTTTGCGAGTTTTGAGGAGAGGGGAAGGAAAAGCTTAGGAGGGGAAGGGAAGGGAGGGGAGGGAAGGGGGAAAGGAGGGAAAATCTTCCCCTTGTTTGGGAGTTAAAAAACCAACAAGAAAAGGAAATGGAAGGCTTATGTGATAATTTTACTATTTTACCCCTTTTTTCTTTTTTTGAGGAATACTCTAAAATAATTTTATATATATATATATATATAAAAATTAAAAAAATTAAAAATCTATACTTTTTTTTATAATTTTATTAAAAAATTGATACAATAATAACAAATTAATTTCGCTATATATATATATATATAAACCATGTATTTTTTTTTACAGTGTATTTTTTTTGTACAAACCATGTATATTATTTAAAACTGTATAAATTATTTAAAAGTCATAACTGAAGTTTTTTTAGCAACTCATTAATGAAGTTGAATCATGTTTTATTCATCATAGTCCAATTTTAATGAATTAAAATGCAAAAATAATATGAACCATTAAAAAATAAATGGATATAAATAAGATGAACCATACTCTTTTGTTCCCAATTGTTATTAGCAAAATATGTTGCTATAATAAAAACAAGAAATCCATCATAATGACTGCAATATTAAACAAATCTCAAAATAAATCCAACATAAAAGAAATTAAAAAAAAAATCTAAAAATATGAGATAAGTCTCAAAATAAATCCACCATAAAAAGTCTCAGTAAAACATATTATAGATGTTCCGGTTGGTTTCAAGCGACGCTTCGGTTGTTGCTATGAGAGTGCGAACGTGTTAATGAGTGAATTGTCTGAATGAGGCGTGCAACTGTGTGAATTTGGTTTTGTCCTTAATTGGAATTTTGAATTATTATGAGGGCAAAATTGTCAATTTGTATGTTTAACCCCCCAAAACCCCCCAATTTGGGGGAACTTTAAAATTGGACCAAATGAAGCCCTTCAAAACCCCCCAAAACCTTCCCTTGATTTTTTAAATCTCCCAAACAAGGGTTTATCACTCCACAAGCCTTTCCTTTCCTTCCCCTCCCCTCCAAAACCCAACTCCCAAACAAAGCCTTATACTCTTTTTTTCTTTCTTTTCTCTTATACTCTTGTCAAAGTGTTGTGAGATGCAGTTAAATATTTGCTTTGGAGATTGTGGGTTTACTAGGGTTGGTGAGTGTTTGAGAGTAATTTATTTGTTGTAACAATTTGCTTATAATATTGTTTTCTATTGTTTGATTTCAAGTGTGAGTGATTAAATTTGTGAGTGATTATGTTGCACATCTTTTATGAATGTGTAAAATGTTGGATATATAATATATATGACCCATACACATGATGTCTTAAGATTTTAGGTGGAGATGCAGCATCTGCCTCTTATATATCCAAAATAATTTTACTGATTAATATGTGATGTAGGACATAATCACTCACACTTAAAATCCAATAGTATTAGTAACTAAATCCTTAATCGAAATGCTAAAGAGTCTTAGGACATTGGTTGAAAGATCAAATTTTATTAAAAAATGGTGAACTCAAATAAAGTGAAACATATTAATCTAATAAACTCGTGATTTCTATTCCAATGTTTGATAATCCATATTATTGAAAGTTTTGTAACTTTTTTGGTAACCTGAAAAGTTCTTTAAAGTATTCAGAAATTTCATCTATAACCACTTAAAAAAAACGAATCCATAAAAAAGTCAAGTATAATACATTATAAATGTAAAACATAAAGGTGATATTTTTTTAGGGGGACATAAAGGTGATAATGTCACCATTTTTTTTATCAATCCATCCATATAATCTCACAAGGAGCAACTCAAATGTGTACAATATATTACCTCGAATCAATTTGTCATGGCTTTGATAAATGGCTTTGAGAATTCCGAATGCATATTACCAATACCATAGCTCCTTCGATCACTAATGATACCTACATTTCACGTGATTCTCTTCCGGTGGCAGCCACCGCATGTTGTTGCAGATCTTCCGAACCTCATCTTGGGTCTGTATGTCACGGGCTGCTGTCTATTGTCTCAGCAAGCATATTGTTGGTCCATACTTTCTAAAAATAGAAGTAGTTGCTGATTTTCATGTTAAGGTAGAATTGAGTGGTGACTCTAATCTTAAGTTCATTTAAGATACCCTCCCTCTAGTTTGAATTCTCTCCTAGTAGCTGACGAGGTTAAATTATATAGTTCAATCATTTTCGAGACGGAGAAAGTAGTAACAAAAGAAAAATAACTTAGTAGTAAAAAACTTCAATTTGAATTGAAATCGTAAATATGCACTGGTTATAATATAACACCATTAAGTATCTTTTATTTTTCCCCTCTTATTTTAAAACGTAAGCAATGCAATAGAACTAGCTTTTTTGTTGATTAATCTTCTTGCACATTCATTTTATCTATAAAAAAATGACCCACACAATGATATAATTATTTTATTCTTATATTTCATAAATTAAATTTCAAAAGATGGTCGTTTTTCTGATAAACCATTTGGTTGTATGATCACTCCAAGTCCTTGTGGTACTTGTTCGAGACTTGGCATAAGAAACAGAAGCAAATTTAAAAGATAAAACAAGAGAATAAAATGATTCAAGAGAAGCATATATATAATATCAACGAGTCTAATGGCCACTATATCTCATCACACAATTTCTAAATACGTTAAAAAAAATATATAATGTCTTTAAAGTTAAACAAATAACGTTAAAACTCACTCTAGAAAAATTGCCTTCTAGAAATAAGTAACGAGTGTCTAACACCAATTTGGCCAATAATAAATTCAACAATGCAAGTACCTACCCCTTGGATATTCAGACAACTTCAAAATGCAACATAAATTACCAAGACTATCAAACAGACAAAGTTCAAAAGCGGAAATAAAACCAAAAAGGGGAGGGTGTAAAGTAAATAAATACTCATAACACATACCAAAAGTACTAATTTCCGTCTAATATAAGGAGGAAAAAATCTCATCAGAGAAGCTCAGCAACATTTGATGGCAGCTCCTCAACTAACACATTGTAAAACTTCTGGATATCTCGCAGCATTCCTTCATCTTCCTTTGTGACAAAGTTAATGGCAACACCTTTTCTACCAAACCTTCCACTACGACCAATACGATGGAGATAGTTCTCAGGCTGTGTTGGGAGATCAAAATTTATAACCAGAGACACTTGTTGGACATCAATACCACGAGCCAACAGATCGGTAGTTATTAAAACACGAGAAGACCCAGAACGGAATTCACGCATAATAATGTCCCTGGTATTTTGATCCATGTCTCCGTGAGTAGCTGAGACTGTATGGTCTCGGCTTCGCATTTTGTCAGTCAACCAATCAACTTTCCTCCTGGTGTTCACAAAAATGACACTCTGAGTGATGGCTAATGTCTCATAAAGATCACAGAGTGTGTCCAGCTTCCACTCCTCTTTCTCAACATTGACATAAAACTGCTTAATACCCTCTAAGGTGAGCTCATCACGCTTCACGAGGATCCTCACAGGTTTGTTCATAAACTTCCTTGTGATCTCAAGTGCCTCAGGAGGCATTGTAGCAGAGAAAACTCCTACTTGAATCTTACCTGGCAGCAGCTGAAAGATATCATAGATCTGATAACAAAAAAGCCAAAGAGGTTAAAGCGGTTTACATCGATTAAAGCTAGTACAAATATGACT
Source organism: Medicago ruthenica (assembly GCA_018208015.1). Lineage (NCBI taxonomy): Eukaryota > Viridiplantae > Streptophyta > Magnoliopsida > Fabales > Fabaceae > Medicago > Medicago ruthenica. The sequence continues at coordinate 98,995,463 of CM031378.1, read as the reverse complement.
ACAGACCAATAAGGCCAGAAAAAAGATTAAATTCTTGAGTTGATTGAAAGAGAATTACTTGCATATTTTATTACATTATTACTATATAAGAAATTCCAAAAGTGAAGTGTTTGTTTGGGAGGGCAGATGTTTGGGGGGGAAGAGGAAGAGAAGGGAAAAGGAAGATAACTCCCCACCCCCACCCCCACCTTGCATGGAGGTTAATTTTTCTCAACAGGACCGAAACTCCCCACAAGTTGGGGAAACTAAAAAATGAATTCGGGGAGGAATTCGGAGAATTATGGAGGACTTTGAAAAATCCCCTAGATCCTCCTATCTTGTTATACTACTCTCAACAAGTAAAAAATTAGTCATAGCTATTTCAATCCCCCCCTCCTCCAAAAACACACTCCCAAAATAGGCCCCTCCATACCCTCTTCGCTCTTCCCCTCCAAATTCCAAAAAGAAACAAACCACTTAACAGAGCTGAAAATGGAACAGATGAAGCAGAAATAAGAAAATGGAACATATTAAATCAAACAATTATAAGATAAAGCAAGGGAGAAAAAGATTTTAATATGAACGAATTTAAACATCAATATAGATAAGTAAAAAGACAAGTGTGGGTTGTACACATAAAAAACAACACAGAAGGTAAGTAATTGACAAAAGTGAAAAAGGACTACAACAGTTATGAAATAGATAGTACCTGATCTTTGAAACCTCGAGAAAGCATTTCATCAGCCTCATCCAACACAAACATCTTGATGTAATCTGGGTGAAGAGACTGTCTGCGCAGCATATCAAACACACGACCAGGAGTACCAACCACAACATGAACACCACTAGATAGAATACGTTGGTCTTCACGAACACTTGTACCTCCGACACAAGCATGCACCTTAACACCTAGATAGTCTCCAAGCGCACGCATAACCTTCTCAATCTGCTGAGCGAGCTCACGAGTTGGAGCTAAAACCAAGGCCTGGCACTGAGTCACATTGTAGTCAAGTTGCTGGAGAACACCAGAGCAGAAAGTTGCTGTTTTCCCGGTTCCAGACTGAGCCTGTTGAATAACATCAAGTCCCTTGCAGAAGGGAACTATCCCCCTTTGCTGAATGGCAGATGGCTTTTCAAAACCTAAAGCACGAGTCATACTAATTAAATTATTTGAACCCATCATAGAGAAAAAAAACAGTAGCAAAGAAAACAGAAAGTGTCTAGTACTAAGTTACTACCATACATTTTGAATTTTTAAGAGTACAACGGTAGAACAATACTCCTTCCATGACTAATTATAAGGACAATTTGGAGAAAAAGTGCCCCCAAATATAAGGCATCTTTCAAATTACTAGATACATCTATTACTGATTTTTTCAAACATAAAACTAATTGATGCTACTAATTTGTCTTGGAAGATGAAAAGTCAATGTTGGATACATCTATACACAAAGGGTAATTAACCAATAGTTAATTAGTTATGCACAAAATATACACATTAGTTACAACACCATTTTTTTTGTTTCAAAAAGTTAGCAACAAAACACACATACACTAAGGCTCTATTTGCTAAAAAAAATAGCGGATAGCTGTTAAGCTAGCTTATAGCGGATGACTTGTAAGCTAGCTTATAGTTAACGCGGATAAGCTAGCTGGTTGAATTTGTAGTGATTGGTAAAATTAGCGGTCGAACTAGCTTATAAATATGAATTTACTTAAAAAATTATATTTCATGAATTTTTTTTAATTAAGACTACAAGGGTAAAATTGAGAAAAAAAATGATAAGCTTTAAGCTACTTGAATTAGCTTATCAAAAAACATTATATAAGCTAATAAAAATAAGCTATAAGCTCACGAGTGAATGATTGTTACCAAACAGGTCATTTTTCGTCGTATAAACATATAAGCTATAAGCTCAAAAATGTGACTTGCCAAACAGACCCTATAAGTGCAGAGAAGTGGGGTATTGCAGGTTCGAACCCGCATCCCAACACATTAAACATTTCCGCAGCCTTTTACTGTCTAAGTAACACTTCTACCAATTTTTCTCAATATATGTGAAAAGTGAAAAGGAGACTTATAAAAAGGGACGTCCATGACAGAAAATAGCAATATTTTCCGGGTGTAAAGGCCAAAGACAATAAGAAAAATATACTAAAAAGAAGATTAAATTCACCATATGCATAAATGCCCCTGAGGAGATTCTCTTCCAAACCCATAGCATCAAAACTATCATAAACCTCGTCGTAAGAAGTCCAGAATTCATCTCCATCAGCTGCAATCCTGAAAGAAAAAGCCATAAAAAAAAGGTAACCAAACTAGTAATAATGATTTCAAACCAAAAATTCCTACATTAAAACAAACTAGTACATGAAAAAAAATGAAGGGTCTTACAAGTCATTCATTTTTTGATCAAATTTCCCAGCATCGAATTGTGACCCCTCGGGTGCAAGTCCAGCCATAACTGCAAGATGATCAGCACGAGTAAGGAGTTGTTTGGCTAAACAACTTATTTGCAGCAATAGCATAAACGCTTATTTATGTATAAGCTATTTTAATAATAAAAGATAAAATAAAGTTAAATTGTTTTCGTATAAGCTAGAAGCCATTTTCACAAGCTATCTTGAAAATAAGCATATGCATAAGTTTGCCCAAATTGTCTCACTTATGTCATTTAGTCGGTAGATAAGCTCAAATAAACCAGTCAAATCAGCCCTAAAGCTAACCTAACCTAACAGTTATAACATATAACATAAAACAAAACACAAAAAAACATCATAAGCTAACCTAACCCAACAGTATAAAACAAAACAAAAAAACATCATAAGCTAACCTAACATAACAGTTAAAACATGAAACAAAACAAAAAACATTAAAATTTACGAATTGAATAAATAAAATAAGATAGAAATAGTTGGAAAAGCAAAGAGGATCGAAGAAAACAATAAAGTAATTTATTAACAGAATAGAACGCAATCATAAAGTAATGAATCACACAACGAAAATAAAAGAAAATAAATAAACTACTCCATTGTCGCGATAAAGGTGAAATATGAAAGAGGATTGGAAGAGAAAAACGAGATACCTTGAGAGTGGCGGAACGGAAAAAGTGACGGAGTTAGTGAATGGATTTAGGGTTTCCCAAAAACTCCCCGGATCTACGCCGCGGAGTTGAGGGATGAAAACGAAGGAGAGCAGTGTACGAGAGTGTAAAGTGATACGATAAAACCAAAAACAGGGTAAGGCAAAAGGGTTTGTAGATGATACTTTTTATTTGTAATTCCTAATTTACCCTTCTCGGTCAACTATAATTGGTCAAACTAACTGGATCACTTGATTTATTCCCTTTCCCTTTCCCTTTCCCTTTCCCTTTCCCTCCTTCGACCCAAAACCATTTTAACAAGTGTCATCTTTTCTCACCCTCTAATGATACTTTTTTTAAAAAAATAAGTAAATGATCCTCTAAATATATCAACATTTGATTTTGGTCCTCATAAAATATTTCTTAAGCTTTTGTTCCCTCCAAAATTTTATATCCATGAAATTAGTCCCTACTTTTTTGTCAACTCATGTATAACCTTCGTATTTTTTAATGAAATTTTTCATAAATGGGTAGAATATTATGATAATCTCTCCAAAAAAAATTCGAATTTGTTTAACAAAACATGAGTTAAATATGAATTTTTATATTTTTGGTGCTAAAAAATTCATATTAAATTCATATTTTATTAAAAAATCTATTTTTTTTTTGGAAAATATTGTCATAATTTTCTACCCATTTCTGGAAAATTTCATTAAAAAATATGAAGGTTATATATGAGTTGACTAAAAAGTAGAGACTAATTTCATGAATATAAAATTTTGAAAGAACCAAAAGCCTAAGAAATATTTTAGGGGGACTAAAATCAAATGTTGTATATTTAGGGGACTATTTACTTATTTAACCTTTTTTGTATATTTTTGAGTTAAATACGTTTTTTTGTTAGACTTTTGGTGTTGTTTAGTTAACTCATCATCCAAAATTTTGGATGAGTTTTTGTAAAAATGTTTATAATATTATAATTACTACAAAAAATTTAACAAAACATGAATTAAATATAAATTTTTATATTTTTTACGTTTAAAAATTTATAATTAATTTTTTTCGTTAAAAAATTCTAATTTCTTTCAGAACAGAATCTTATAATATTTTAAACATTCTATAACAACTCATTCAAAAATTTAAACTGTACATATAATTTGACTTAAAAGTAGTGATCAAAAGTGTGGGTGACAAACTTTTATGGAACTAAAAGTTTAATCAAAATTTTAGGAAGTTTAAAACGAATTATTTAAATAAATATATATATATATATATATATATCAAATACATATTTAACCCTCTTTTTCATACGGTGCAACTTACAAATAGAATTTGTGTGTGTTGTAAATTTTGTGGTTTTGACTTGAGTTCGGTTTTGAGTTCATTTACATTGTTTGCTACTTTTAATTAAAAGATAAATAAATTATTCATCACTATTTTAAAATTTGTGTTGAAAAAATAATCTGTTCAAAACTTGTTTACCAATCTATTTAGTGATGAGTGAAAACTTAACTAACTAAGTGATGTTCAAATCATGAGATATCATTATCTAAAATCATGATATTTTCATAATTATGAGATTTAATTATTTTGAAAATGGTGCAGATTGTGAGTGATTTTTCAAACAATGGAATCATACGAGACTCATCGGAAGATCCAAGATCAATTTTTATGATGCAAAAAACACAAAGGAATGATGAAAACACAACGTCGAGCACTGGAGAGTGAAAATCGAATGCTCGGTCTTTGTTTGTGGCATTGGGCACCCTGCTCTCAGTAACGAGAGCGTTCGTACGAGCGTCGGGTGATCTATGTGTAGTTTGAAACATGTGTGTTTGTGTGGTTTGCTAGTGTGTTGGGTTTTAATGGTTGTACCGTTCATAGATTTAATTAGGATGTGATGCTTCATTGTCATTACTTAACTGTTGTAGTCGAAGAAGAAGCCTTGCAGACACGGGCTAAAAGATGATTCATTTCGACATGAAAATAGTTGTCAGAACTACAAAATTCTCTAAAGTACAAGACGAAGGACAAGGCTTTCGACAGGAGAGGTTCGTCGAACTCCTGAATTTGACTAAGAGAAATTCAAATCATCACTGAAGAAGCAAGATCAAAGGTCCAAACACGTGGAAAGCAGGCCAAAGCTGTCGAATAGATGTAGTTTAGGACCGTTGGCTTGTTAGTTATTTTTCTTGTATATATACAGTAGTTTTTCATAAGAAAAACAGGTCACAAATCATTTATAAAAAACTCTATACACTCAAAATACCAGAGCATAGAGAAACGAGTCAGAATGTATGTATTGATGATCTTGTGAACCATTTAACTTTCAAAGCAATGCAATTTACTTTTTCTTAAGTTTCTTTGCCTTTTAAATTCTAAGTCTTTAAGCATTTTAATCTTTAAACACATTGTTGATCCCTGTCGAAAGATAGTTATCTTCATCACAAAACAGTTTTATTCATCTTGTTCATAAATAAACTCATGAATACGATGAACATTCATAAATTTTCTGGAAAATCATTGCACAACATGTCATAAGATTTCTAGTTTGATCCTGCAAGCAACATTTTAAAACTAGTCATCTTGTTTACCAAAAACACTGGTAAACAACTGGCAAAAGTGTTGAAATTGCTAAGTCGGACGCGTGATTGGGATTCGAACTCCGATCCCTCCACTTGTGTGTGTGAGTTTCAATGGTTATTTGTCGTTTCATCTATCTACAAAAAAAAATGAATATGATTGTAACATTGGTGAAATGTTTCAATTCTACAAGCACTAACCCAATCTCACTGAATGAAGTTTCACATCTTTCGTCTCAACTTGTCGCGAACAACAAGTCTTAATGTATCGTCGACTTGATACTACCAGCTTAGATACATGTACCGGATGAGGCGGAACCGGCTCTACAGCGAGGTCTACTCCGAAAAAATGGGACTGGATCACCGGGGATCCATAGAATCTACAGGATCTACTTCTGTGTCTGGATTTGTTACAACTAAAATATTTCGAACCGTTGATGTAGTTTTCACGTGTGAAGTATTGTATCTTGTATTATATCACATGACCTGTGCGCACCAGAAAGGACATGAAATTGACCATTATTCTTAGTCAATTATCTCTCTTTTTCATTTTATCATATTCATATTCTCCAACGAATGAGTGAAGTGTAAGAAAATATTTTTTTTCTCTTAAAACTATTATGGAACGATACATTTTAAGTGCTTTTATAAATCACATTAAGGTCTTTAAAGTACCTTGAAGAGGATTCACCAATATTTCCTCTTGCATCCAACATACATAGATTGGTGGGGTGAATCAAACCTAAAGGCTATTGAGTAAACACACATGTTGGAGTTTTAGTTCGTCCTTCATAAATTGATCAAAGAAAATTAATATATTTGGTCCAAAATTTAAACCAATGGTGTCTAAGGATGTTTTTAATTAGCACTTAAACAACAATGGTGTCTAAGGATGTTGGTGCCTACCATGTCATTGTTAAGGCACTAAGAAGAAGGAAATTTTTCATTTTTATTATGCAATTTTATTGGATTTGTTTTCGTTGGGTTTTTATGTGGTTAGTAATTAGAATGTAAGTTGTCAATGTGTAACAGGTGCGTTTTTGGTAATTATCTCTCATGATCCAAAAACACTAATCATGACCGGTGCACGAACTAGAACATTCTAGCCCGGCAAACCTATTGATCAAACTTGACAAATTATAATTAAAAAAAAAATCCAATTTGAATTTCATTTAAAATAAAATATTCACTAAAATTTCGACAGCGTTTCATTTGTATTTTCAACATTTCCAAGATCCAAATCCTATTTTAAAAACCTGTTTCATCAGCCAGAGCCCAGAATCTCAAAATAATTTTTTTTTCATACTTGTACAACTCACAATAAAACATCTTAGACTTCCAAATAGCTGCAGATACATCAATTGACACTAAAATATGCATATACAAAAGAGAAGCCAACCAAGGGGGCCTACCAAAAGTGACACTGCAAAAACTTTGAATCTGCTAGCAGCTTTCTACTTAACTGCTTGGGAATCTGAAAAAAAATAGAAAATGAAAGAGTACGTCACATGGACTTAGTGAGAGACAACAACCACCACCAACTAGAAGGGAAACACACAAGGGCACGATTATTTACTTTTCTCAAATCTAATTTTAATTTACAAAGTTAGTAACCGTATAAAAATATAATAAGCTCACAATCAAGTCTACCATGAAAATTCAGAATATTTTGTAAATTTGTCAAACCAAATAAGACTATATCAAAATTCCAATGTCGTAAAAAGGTAAAATCAAATCACCAACTTTAAAAGAAATATAGAATTCGGGTATAATGAAAAGAAATCAAAATAATCAAATTCAAATAGAAAATAAAAATCGGATATAATGAAAAGGAATCAAAATAATTAAATTCAAATAGAAAATAAAAATCAAATTCAATTTCATAAGACCAAAATAATCAACTTTAAAGAAAGTATAGATATCCAAGTTTAGTGAAAATATCAAATGGGTGAATCGAGAACTAGCTCCATCTCGTTGATAGCTCTTTCCTACTGAAGGTGGTCTTTCCCTTAGGGTAGCTCCAACTAACGGATAGCTTTTTTCTCTCGACTCAAAACAAAGTGTAGAACATTTTCAATTAGGGAGTTTACGTCTCATTGATAGCTCTCTCCTCCTAATGGTGGCCTTTCCATAGGGGCGGCTCCATCCAATGGGTAACTCTCCCTAATCGTAATCGCATACTAGGTGCACCTAGGTCATCGTCATTTTAATTGTGATTCTCAAAACATCTCTAAAACCATATTTCACAACATATCGAAACTTATGTGAAAATATGTACCATCAAAACTCAATTGAAAAACTACTACTTATAATCATAAGTAAATCCAAATCCAAATCCAAATCGAGTACATATTAATATCAAAATCTTCGAAAAATACAAATTTCAAAACCATGCTTTAGAACATGGCCAAGGCTTCGCTGAGAGAGTGAAACAAGTCCCCTCTCGTGAGAGAGTTTAACACAACCACAAGATTTATTAATTTTTAATTTAATGGCCCGGATTTGAGAAGGGCAACCTGTTTGAATAGTGTTGGACAAGGTTTATCATATTATTAGGTTATTTGAACATGAATAGTTAAATATTGGAATTATTCATAGATAATCGTAGCATTGTTTTGTTACGACGTTGGCATCCCAGAAATGACAATCTAACATTGTATGATTCATAGAAAATTTGGAAATTTTTTTCTTGTTTCGTAAATGAAAAAAAATGCTATTTCTATTAATTTAATACTTTTTTTATTAAATTGAACAACCATTATAACATTTTTATTATATTGCCACTGGTTAGTAGACTTTAATTTTCAGTTATTATTAGTATCATGAAAAAAATAAATTTAATGGAAAAATTAGACAGATGTTTTTTTTTTTGAAAAAACAATTTAAAAAGTATTTGTTATATTTAAAAAAAGAAATTGTTGTGGTAGAATTTTGTAGAAAATTTAAAATATCGTACAAGAGAATTGAAGTTTATGTTATATTTATAAAAAATATAGGATTAAATATATTTTTGATCCCTATAAAACTAAGACCTTCAAAGATTAGTCATTACTTAATTTTAATAGTTTCTGAGTTGTACAAAAAAATTTGCACTTACTTTTAGTCCATATTAAATTTAAATTTGTGTAATTATGCTTAAACTCTTAAGTTTTTGAACAATTTTTTGTAGACGTATTAAGAAATTAGTAAAAGTTTCTCCGCAAAAAAAATTAGCTCGAAATTTGATTTATATGTCCGGATTTTTGTTACCGTTGTCTTAAACTTTTCTCGTTTAAAAAAATTCATATTAAAATCATCTCATGTTAAAAAATTATTTATTCTAGTAAACTAGACTTTTATAATGGTAGTAACTAGTAACGTGTCTCCAAAAAATCGTTAAAAAATTTAAGAATTTAAGGATAATTAAACAAATTTGATTTAAGCATGGACTAAAATTATAAGTTCCTTGTGATTTTCTAGGAACCAAAATCATATTTAACCCAAACATATAAATTTGGTGTGTGAAGACATTTGAATACCGAAAGAGTACGTTCTTAGTTGAAGTTTTGTCCTCGTAGGTGAATTGAAGACATTTGAATACCGAAATAGTAGGTTCTCAATTGAAGTTTCGACCTCCTAGGTGAATTGAAGACATTTGAATACTGAAATAGTAGGTTCTCAATTGAAGTTTCTGAAGTAAAATATTTTCACAAGAAAGGGGGGTTTGAATTGTGAACTGTTAAAAAAAAAATTCCCTTTTAAAAAAAAAGCTAGTAATTGAAAATGGTTAGTAAATGAAAGATAATAACAATAATAATAAAATCGTGTAATTAGTGTGTGAAATTTGTGAAATAAATAAAGGAGATGAAAGAAATGACACAGAGAATTATCCTGGTTCGCCAAAACTAGGCTACGTCCAGTTCCCACACGAATGTGAGATTATCCACTAGGTAGTTGAGTTATAACTTAACCGCAACTCCTCTTTTGTCTTGATCTTTCTTTACACTGAGCTTTACTCGCTCTTGATCTTCTTGATCTTCCGTTACACAGAGCTTTACTCGCTCTTAAATTTACACACTTGTTTACAACAAGCTTTTTCTTTACAATCCAATAAGAAACAAAATCTTAATTGGACAAACAAAATATTTGTGTTGTACTAAACAAGGCTCAAAACAAAAGAGCAATTTTAGTAAACTTGAAATTATAGAACAAAAAGAGAGCTTATGAATTTTTTGACTTTGCTAGCAATTTTCTTCTCAAAATTTTCGGTGCTTCTGCCTTGTGCTTTGCTTCCAATTTATAGACCATTGCTTGGAGACATATGCTCCCTTTCTCACGTGTAAGCATGTTTGCCTTTCTTGTCCTCACGTGTGATGTAGTTACAGCTTGGCAAGGCTTTATCCAAGTGAGGTTTCTTCTACTTTTCATGATGTCCTTTCACGTGTGTTTTCTGTCCAAGTTTGTAGCAACCGGACAGTTTTATGTGGGAAAGAACTTATGCAAGTTTATGCCTTTTGCCTTGTGCTTTTTGCAGCTCAAAAGTTCATATTTGTTTGTACTTGTATGCTTCATTGATTGGACAATGGATGGTATCAAAGACAAGCCAAAACCGTGTGCTTCAAAAATAAACATTGTATTTTTTGTCCGAAACGGTGTGTCACTTGATTTGTCATTTGGTGCTTCAATATTCATATTTCAAAGGTATTATGTCCGATATATATAGAGATCTCATTAGGAGTTCTTTCTAATGGTTTGATGTGTTCTTCAGATGCTTTTCCTGTAGCTTAATAAGACACTCAAAAATATAGTTTAAATAACAGATAAATAATGATATTGTCAAAAGATAATCTTAAAATAAATTTGTCATCTTTAAAACTAAAATAGAGGAAATGATTTTCATCTCAACATTCTCCCCCTTTTTGATGATGACAAATATATTTAAATTAGGTTTTTGAAAAATGATTTCCCCTCAATTCAATAGAGATACATGAGGATGTTATTTTGAGTGCTCCCCCTCAATTTTATAGAGATATATGAGGATGTCGTTTTGAGTGCTCCCCCTCAATTTAATAGAGATAAATAGATTCATAAACAATTGTGCATAAGGTCAAAGACTATTTTTAGCAATTAGTAACATTATGCAAGCAACGCAAAAGACGTATTACAGACATGGCATCAATGTTTTTAAAAGCTAAAAGGAATAAAGCCAAGATATCCTTTTAAAGAAAGGAAACTGACCAAAACAGGAAATAAACACGTAATGCATAATAGCCCAAAATAGCAAGGAAAAGCATGACACTAATTTAACCATACATAGCACAGCTATGTCATCTCCCCCTTTTGGCACATCAAAAAGGATGGTAAAATACGGGTGTAGTTACGGATGAGTAGAGGGATTGGTGGAGGTGGAAGCAAAGAAACCGGAGTAGGGCAAGGGTACACCTAGGAAAGGGCAGAAAGTCGATGATATCGAGCCTTTAATCTGAGAAACATCCTGCTGAAGGGCTGACAGTTTGGAATAGATCATTTCATTTGTGATTGGAGAGGCTTCGGTAGTGGTGGGAGTAGAAATTTTCACAGAGGCACCGGTTGATTTGAAACTTTCAAATGAACTGAAATTAGATGGTATGTGAGGCAAGGTAGTATTGTTGATTGAGATAGAGGGAGTGTTGAGAAAACGGTTGAGACACTCAGTTCCAAAGAGAGAGGAGTTATCAGTGTTGAAGATTGGGATGGGAGTAATGATGGAATTTGGCACAGGCAGAGTGGCTTGAGGAAGAGGTTTTTGATCATCAGCTTTCATATGTTCTGGGTTTAGAGGTTCGATTTCATGGGATAGATTTAGATCAAAAGGTAATGATTTGGAGAGAAGTTTTGGAGGAGCTGAGGTAGATGCATCAGTGGTGCGATGGTTTTCAATTGTCATTGCATTCACAAGACTGTGTAGGGGATTTTCTTCTGGTCCATCAACAATGTCTGGAGCAGGTTGATTATGCAGTTCCAGAGTTCCAGGAGGATTACTCCTTTTCATATGAGAGATGTTTTTGCATGTGAATAAGGTAGTGTTTTTTCTTATCTCTTCTCCTTCTAGAGGAATGTTAAAAGCTTTGAAAATTTTTGTCAAGACCATAGCATAGGGGAGTCCACCCGTGCTTTTGTTGGCTTCTATTGCACTAATCATATGCTGAATGATGAGATAAGGAAGGTTGATCAAGATACCTTCAGAGATATGATACAAGATCATCACATCTGTATCAGTAACTCTGTATTTTCCTCCACTCCTAGGAAGTAGACAGTGTACGCATAAGCTATGCAGAATCTTAAACTCATCTTTGAGAGCTATTGAGGGAAGATCTTTGTCAGGCTTAAACGTGTGAAAGAGTTTGGCCAGGATGGTGTTACGGTTTAGACCAGCATCCTTGTACCAGTTACTTCCAAAAAATTTTACACCTTTGTTTGGTATTTTCAGGATTTTTGACAGTATGTCAACAGTAAGTATGATCTCATGATTTCCTAGGTTAGAGATGAGAATGCTATCTTCTTTAAACACTTCTGAAGTGAGATAGAAGCATCTTACAACGAAAGGATAAGAAATCTCATCAATCTGTAGAAATTCTTTCCAGCCGAATGGCTGAATAAGTTCTCCTATTTTGATTCTTTTCTTTTGGAGATCCTGATAATCAACAACTTTGCTTTCAGCCAGAGGTCTTCTGGACCATTTGTAAGTGAACTCTTCTTGAAGAGAAGGATCGAACAAGGGTAGCTTAGAGAGTTTGGGATTAGGATGAATGATATCTGCAATCGCTTTTTCTTTTTGAGTAAAGGTCGGTTTGAATGGTGAAACAGAGGTTTTGGAGAGTTTGTTCTTTGAGAGATAGAGAGAGCCTTGATTGTGCATGCTAAGCTCTGGTTCATCATCGAGGTTAATGTAGGGGGTTCTTGAGTTTTTTGAAAAAATGCGTGCAGATTTTCTAATGAGTGAGATTCCATGAGAGGAGGTTTTGCGAGGTCTGAAAAACTGGGCAAAGGTTTCAGCTTTGGTTGGGGCGCTGGTGGTGATGCTTTTAGGTGGTGAGTAAGAGAGTAGGTCGAGACTGGGTTTCTTGTTATCAACTGAGAGTGAGTGATCTGAGATGTTGAAAGAAGAAGAAAATGGAGAAGACACGGTTTGGTTGAGTGATGATGATGAGGGTTGACATTGTGTTGGTTTGTTTGGAGAAGCATATGTTTTGGATTTCATCATTTTAGGTTTGTTTCAGAGTGTTGAATGCGTGAGGGAGTGATGAGTTTATGGACGAGATTAAGATGAAGGACGATGAAGAGAGTGATGGATTGAATGGTTGAGTAGATGTTTTCAGGAAGGATTGAAGTGAAGTGAAGTAGGAAGGGTGAATGATGGCAGCCGAAATCGTGGGTTGTCAATGGGAAGATCAAGAGTTCAATGGCTGAGATTGAGGCAGGTGTCTTTCTTGAAAGCGGTAAGGTCTGCTACAGCCGAGTATGTTTAGGCGTGCGGTTTAGGGAGAGGAGGTATAACATCAGCTAGGTTAATGATGGCATAGAAAATTAATGATCAAAATTTTCTCAATTATCTAGAAAAGAGTAATTAAGTTAATTAAAAAGAGACTTAAGGAATATGAAAAGGCTGGGAGAGGGAACACGGTTTTTTAAGGAAAAGGAAAATAAATTGATAAAAAAAATTCCTTCTTTTTATAAGAGGATTTTGAACAAGTAAAAAAAATCCTATTAATTAAAACAAGGATTTTTGATTATTTTTAGTTTTTCTTTTATGAATAAAAAACGATCTTCCGTTAAAGGTTTTGTAAAGATATCTGCTAGTTGATTATTCGTGTCAATGAATAAAAGTTCAACTTCCTTTTTGTTTACATGATCTCTATTAAAATGATGTTTTATTTCGATGTGTTTTGATCTGGAATGCTGAATGGGGTTTTTTGACAGATTTATAGCACTAGTATTATCGCATAATATTTGAATGTTTGCGTACCTTAAAGAGAAATCATCTAATTGATTTCTTATCCACAATACCTGAGAGCAGCAGTTAGCAGCGGATATGTATTCAGCTTCTGTTGTGGATAGTGCTATAGTATTTTGTTTACGACAACACCAACTAACCAAGGCTTCTCCGAGAAGTTGACATGCGCCACTTGTACTTTTTCTTTCTACTTTGTCTCCGGCGTAGTCAGCATCACAATATGCCATAAGATTAAAATGTGATCCCTTTTTATACCATAGGCCAATATCTGTGGTCCCCACAAGATATCTGAAAATTCTTTTTCCTGCAGTGTAGTGTGATTCTTTTGGAGCAGTTTGAAATCTTGCGCATAGACCTACTGCAAAAACAATATCTGGTCTACTCGCAGTCAAATATAAGAGAGATCCAATCATTCCTCTGTATTCCTTTTCAGGAAAATCACTTCCATTTTCATCTTTGTCCAAGCTTGATGAAGGATGCATGGGAGTGGACATAATTTTGGCTTCATTCAGTTTATATTTTTTGAGCAAATCTTTGATGTATTTTTCTTGACAAATAAAAATGCCATCTTTGTGTTGTTTGATCTGTAATCCCAAAAAGAATTTAAGTTCACCCATCATGCTCATTTCAAATTCACTTTCCATGAGTTTTGAAAAATCATCACACATATTTTCATTTGTGGCTCCAAAAATGATGTCATCAACGTACACTTGTACAATTAATAAATCATTTTTATCAATTTTTCTAAAAAGTGTGGTGTCAATTTTTCCTCGTGAAAAACCATTTTTAATTAAGAAAGTGCTTAACCTTTCATACCAGGCTCTTGGAGCTTGTTTAAGTCCATATAGAGCTTTGGTTAGTTTAAACACATGATTTGGCTTTTCTAAATTTTCGAAACCTGGAGGTTGATGCACATAGACTTCTTCATTCAAGAAGCCATTTAAAAATGCACTTTTAACATCCATTTGAAAAAGTTGTATGCTTTTATGAGATGCATATGCAAGTAAAATTCTTATAGCCTCCAATCTTGCAACTGGGGCATAAGTTTCATCATAATCAATGCCTTCTTGTTGATTGTAGCCTTGTGCTACTAATCTAGCCTTGTTTCGAGTCACTTTTCCTTCTTCATCTAGTTTGTTTCTAAAAACCCATCTAGTACCAATAATGGATTGATTTTGAGGTTTAGGTACTAAGGTCCAGACTTGATTTTTCTCAAACTGAAGTAATTCTTCTTTCATAGCTTCAACCCATGACTGATCAGTGATTGCAACTTTTATGGATTTGGGTTCAATTTGTGAGATCATTGCCATATCGTTGTTTTGAAATGATCTTCTTGTTCTTATTCCATCAGCTGTTTCTTCGATGATTTGATCTTGTGGATGATAGTTAACTGTTCTCCATGATCTTGGAGGACTTTGATGTGGTTCTTCATTTGAAGATTGTTGGATGGAGTTTTCAGGATTTGAGTTGTTTTGAATTTCATCTTCTTCTTCTTCAATGATTTTTCTTTGATTTTCTAGTTCCTCAAATTCGTCAAACTTTATATGCATGCTTTCTTCCAGAATTCTTGTTCTTAGATTGAATACCCTGTAAGCTTTTGAAGTGGTGGAGTAACCGAGAAATATAGCTTTGTCTGATTTTGAATCAAACTTTGCTAAGTTGTCTTTGTTGTTTAAAATGTAACAATAACATCCAAAGATGTGAAAATAAGAAATGTTTGGCTTTCTTCCTTTCCAGAGTTCATACGGGGTTTTGTTTAAAACTTTTCTTATTGAAACTCTATTTAAAATATAGCAAGACGTATTTATGGCTTCTGCCCAAAAATAT
The DNA here is from genome assembly GCA_018208015.1 of Medicago ruthenica. Lineage (NCBI taxonomy): Eukaryota > Viridiplantae > Streptophyta > Magnoliopsida > Fabales > Fabaceae > Medicago > Medicago ruthenica. Next base: position 98,980,020 of record CM031378.1, on the reverse strand, counting down.
TTCTCAACATTTGATTCGTTTAAAATAGTTCTTGCCATTTCTTGTAAAGTTCTATTTTTTCTTTCTACAACACCGTTTTGTTGAGGTGTTCTAGGACAAGAAAAATTATGAGATATCCCATTTTCATTAAAGAAGTGTTCAAAAGAAGAGTTTTCAAATTCTCCCCCATGGTCACTTCTTACAGAGATGATATTGGTTTCTTTCTCATTTTGAACTTTCTTGCAAAAGGTTTGAAAAGCTTCAAAAGAATCATTTTTGTGTTTTAAAAATAAAAACCAAGTGAATCTGGAAAAATCATCAACGATTACAAAGCCATATCTTTTTCCACCAAGACTTTCTATTGAGATAGGTCCAAATAAATCTATGTGTAACATTTCAAGGGGTCTTTTTGTTGAAATAAAATCTTTTGAGTGAAAACTACTTTTGACTTGTTTTCCCTTGATACATGCTTCACATATCTTATCTTTCTCAAAATTAATCTTAGGAAGTCCTTTTACTAGATCAAGTTTTGATATTTTAGAAATAGTTTCCATACTTACATGTCCAGCCCTTTTGTGCCAAATCCATTTGTCTTTTTCAAGAGACATAAAACATGATTCAGCAGGAAGTTCATCTAAGTACAAAACGTAAACATTTTTGTTTCTTGATCCTGAAAATAAGATCTTTCCTGAAGATTTTTGTCTTACTTCGCATGTGTGAGGTTTGAATGTTACTTCGAAACCACTGTCACACAATTGACTGATGCTAATCAAATTGTGTTTTAATCCTTCCACAAATTGAACATTTTCAATTTTTGCTGAATTTAACTTACCAATAATACCTATACCTTTGATTTGAGCTTTTTCATTATTACCAAAGGTCACCAGTCCTCCTTCTCTTTTTGTGAAGGAGAGAAAGCTTTGTTTATCTCCAGTCATATGTCTTGAACATCCACTGTCCAAGTACCAAGGCCTTTTCTTGACTGTCATTAGGCATTCCTGCAGCTGTAGTTAGTAGTGATTTGGGTACCCATATTTTTTTGGGTCCTTGATGGTTAGTGTTGTTTTTAGAAGATCCTTCTTTGTGAAATTTGACAGAATTTGATTTATGAGTGACTCTTGATTTTCTCAAAGCATGTTATTTCTTCTTTCTAAAGCAAAATGCTTCAAGATGTCCAAATTTTTCACAGTATGTACATTTGTATCTTTCATTCTTTTTTGTAATTTTTTCAGGAATAAAAAAATTTTCATAAAGTTTTTGTTTTTGATTAGTTTTAAAACCTATGCAGGCTCTATCAAAGACACTTACTTGTGATCCCATAATCTTTTGAAAAGTTTCAGTAGATTTAACAAAGTTTGAAATGTCATTTTTTAATTGTAGAACATTTTTCTTTAGAACGATGTTTTCTTCATGAGATTCATTTTTAATCACAGGAGTTTCCTTGGATTGAATTTTCTTAAGAAGATCTTCATTTAATATTTTTAAATCTTCTTTTTCCTTTTTTAGTTCAAGATTTTCATTTCTCAATTTTTCACAAGTTTGTTCTAGAATCAGAGAATTATAAAATAGATTGTCAAACAAGTGTTCAGTTTTTTCACAAGATGAACATGGTTCAAAATTTACCTCTTCATTATCTGATTTTGTCATTAGACATAGGCTTGCTTGTTCATCTTCACTTGTTGGTTCTTCTTGATCATCCCAAGTAAGTAGCGATTTTTGTTTGAACTGAGGGTTGTTCGATTTTCTTTTGTTTAATGGACATTCAGATTTGTAGTGTCCAAGATTGTAGCATCCATAGAAGATAATTTGACTTTTGTCAATTTCTGATTTTTCTCTTCTTGTTGGAATATTTCTTTTGTGTTGATCCCTTCTTTGTATCATTCTTTGTAATTTTCGAGTGAGAAGAATGATTTGATCTTGACTTTCTTCATCATCAATTTCCTGTTGTTGGTTATCAAGAATTGTTTCCTCTTCTTGATTTATTTTTAAAGCAATCATCTTGCTCGAAGGTCTATCTTCTTGTAATAGAACTTCATGAGCTTTTAAAGAACCAATAAGATCTTCCAATCTGAGTTTGGTGAGATCTTTTGCTTCTGTTATTGCAGTTACAATGTGTCTCCAAGATTTTGGAAGACATCTTAAAATCTTTCTTACTCTTTCATGAGTAGTAAAAATTTTTTCAAGAGATCTCAGTTCATTCATAATGATAGTAAACCTTCCATACATTTCATTTATGGTTTCGGTTTCTTTCATTTCAAACAATTCGAATTTTCTTACACCTATATCAATTCTTGTTTCTTTCACGTGGCTAGTTCCTTCATGATGGGTTTTTAAAGTATCCCAAATTTCTTTAGCGGTTTTGCATTCCTGTGTTCTATCATACTCTTCCCTGCTCAAAGCCATGGTTAGAAATAATTTAGCTTTAGAATTTAATAAAATACGTTTACCTTCCTCTTCTGACCAATCTTCTTGTTTTTTTATGTTCAGATCATCATCATATGGAATATAGTCTCCATTTTCAACTACTGACCACATGTGAATATCTTGAGATTGTAAAAACAGTTCCATTTTGCCTTTCCAAAAGTAGTAATCGGCCCCTTCAAAGAGAGGTGGTCGTATGACCGAGCCTCCTTCAGACATGAATCTTACTTTAGACATTTTTCTTCTTTTCTGAATCTTTTTTCTCTTACACTGTTAAGTGCTGAGGTCTCAGAGCCAAGCTCTGATACCAATTGAAGTAAAATATTTTCACAAGAAAGGGGGGTTTGAATTGTGAACTGTTAAAAAAAATTCCCTTTAAAAAAAAAGCTAGTAATTGAAAATGGTTAGTAAATGAAAGATAATAACAATAATAATAAAATCGTGTAATGAGTGTGTGAAATTTGTGAAATAAATAAAGGAGATGAAAGAAATGACACAGAGAATTATCCTGGTTCGCCAAAACTAGGTTACGTCCAGTCCCCACACGAATGTGAGATTATCCACTAGGTAGTTGAGTTATAACTTAACCACAACTCCTCTTTTGTCTTGATCTTTCTTTACACTGAGCTTTACTCGCTCTTGATCTTCTTGATCTTTCGTTACACAGAGCTTTACTCGCTCTTAAATTTACACACTTGTTTACAACAAGCTTTTTCTTTACAATCCAATAAGAAACAAAATCTTAATTGGACAAACAAAATATTTGTGTTGTACTAAACAAGGCTCAAAACAAAAGAGCAATTTTAGTAAACTTGAAATTATAGAACAAAAAGAGAGCTTATGAATTTTTTGACTTTGCTAGCAATTTTCTTCTCAAAATTTTCGGTGCTTCTGCCTTGTGCTTTGCTTCCAATTTATAGACCATTGCTTGGAGACATACGCTCCCTTTCTCACGTGTAAGCATGTTTGCCTTTCTTGTCCTCACGTGTGATGTAGTTACAGCTTGGCAAGGCTTTATCCAAGTGAGGTTTCTTCTACTTTTCATGATGTCCTTTCACGTGTGTTTTCTTTCCAAGTTTGTAGCAACTGGACAGTTTTATGTGGGAAAGAACTTATGCAAGTTTATGCCTTTTGCCTTGTGCCTTTTTGCAGCTCAAAAGTGCATATTTGTTTGTACTTGTATGCTTCATTGATTGGACAATGGATGGTATCAAAGACAAGCCAAAACCGTGTGCTTCAAAAATAAACATTGTGTTTTTTTGTCCGAAACGGTGTGTCACTTGATTTGTCATTTGGTGCTTCAATATTCATATTTCAAAGGTATTATGTCCGATATATATAGAGATCTCATTAGGAGTTCTTTTCTAATGGTTTGATGTGTTCTTCAGATGCTTTTCCTGTAGCTTAATAAGACACTCAAAAATATAGTTTAAATAACAGATAAATAATGATATTGTCAAAAGATAATCTTAAAATAAATTTGTCATCTTTAAAACTAAAATAGAGGAAATGATTTTCATCTCAACAGTTTCGACCTCCTAGGTGAATTGAAGACATTTGAATATCGAAAGAGTACGTTCTCAGTAGAAGTTTCGACCTCCTAGGTGAATTGAAGACATTTGAATACTGAAATAGTAGGTTCTCGATTGAAGGTTCAACCTCTTAGGTAAATTGAAGACATTTGAATACCAAAATAGTAGGTTCTCAATTGAAGTTTCGACCTCCTAGGTGAATTGAAGACATTTGAATGCCGAAAGAGTATGTTCTCAGTAGAAGTTTCGACCTCCTAGGTGAATTGAAGACATTTGAATACCGAAATAGTAGGTTCTCAGTGGAAGGTTCAACCTCTTAGGTAAATTGAAGACATTTGAATACCGAAATATAGTAGGTTCTCAGTTGAAGGTTCAACCTTATAGGTAAATTAAAGACATTTGAATATCGAAAGAGTACGTTCTCATTTGAAGTTTCGACCTTGTAGGTGAATTGAAGACATTTAAATACCGAAATAGTAGGTTCTCAATTGAAGTTTCGACCTCCTAGGTGAATTGATGACATTTGAATATCGAAAGAGTACGTTCTCAGTAGAAGTTTCAACCTCCTAGGTGAATTGAAGACATTTAAATAGCGAAATAGTAGCTTCTCAGTTGAAGGTTCAACCTCTTAGGTCAATTGAAGACATTTTAATACCAAAATAATAGGTTCTTAGTTGATGTTTTGACCTCTTAGGTAAACCGAAGATATTTGAATATAATTGAATACCAATGCACAATTTTGATCTTAAATATCTTTAATAATCTACTACCTCCGTCCCTATATATAAGACTCTTTTGCCAAAATCACAGGAATTAAGAAAGTTGATATTTGTATAAAAGTTGTTTGTAATCACCATTGTTTTTTTACAATTTTATCCTTCAAGAAAGAGAGTTAGTTTATGTTTTCAACATGTTATTTATTGCTGATTGAAGAAAAAGATGTATAATAAATAGGAGTATGTAGGTAAAGAAATAATTAATTTAGTAGGCAATAGCAAAAGGGTCTTATAATTAGGGATGGATGTAGTATTAGAAAAAATCATAAAAATTTGATATTTTAAAAATATTCATCGAGACGAATCTAACATTTTATATGTTATATAAATAGTGCACATGTTCAAAGTAGGTCATTTAAAATGGGACGAATGGAGTATATGAGCTCCATATATATATATATATATAGGCACAAATAAAATATTTAAATCCAACATTGAAAATTTTAGACTACTTATGGCGCGATTTTTTGGCGCTTATATTAATATTTGGTCTAATCTTACGCGCCCATTTTATTGTCTCTAAAGGCCTTGTAAAAAATTAAAGTTTAGCTGGTGTAGTGAAGCATGCCTATCACGTCATTTCATTGGGGTTAGACCACACAGTGTTGATACTGAATGACGTTTTCCTGTACACAGCCAGGGACACGTACATCCAATTGTTGATCAAATTTTTTTAAAGGGGTTGAAATGGGTTATCAATTATTTTTAAAAGGGGATGAGATCGGCCATGAGTATTCTTATTTAAAAGATTATTTATATAATTAATCATATTATTTACCCAAAACATTGTCTAGACATTTTAATTAACCAAATTTTGTATCGGTTAATGCATGATTTTGTATCGATTAAATTAACCTCTATACAAGCATATTTTGATCACTTTGAAACAAATATATTTATTTTATACTCACATTCTCATTGTGGTCCAACGGTGATATTTTAAAAAAATTATTATTTTTTAGATCAATTAAATATATTATTACAAGGATTGTTAACTAGTGTCTCCGGAGCATGGGTTAAGGATGCAATGAATAAAAGAGGTGTGTTATTTGAACAATCATTTGTGTGACAACTTTTGGGACAACCATAAATTTACAAAGAAAAGTAGGTATTGACACGGAAACCAAAGCAATAGAGAGAAAAAGTAAAAACATAATGTGAGTATGAGTGGAAAAGTTGTCACAAAAGTTGTTGCAAAATAGTTGTACAAATATCATTGTTTTAAATAAAAATATTGTTTTGTAACCCAATAAATACAAAGACACAATAAAGTTTAGAAAAAATTAATAGTTGTGAGTCCCACTTAATGGTAGGACCCACAATATACTTATATATATACATACACACACATATCACTAAGTGACATTTACCATTTATTTTAAGCAAATAGAGAAGACACTTACTCGTGTTTTTCATGCTTAATCACTGTTCATGAGAGACTCTTTAACATTTCATTTATTATATTATGTCTATGTTAGTAGTACATGCAATAGAATAACATAGCAGATCAATACCTACTTAAACTATGAAAATACCAAACCAACCATCATAAAAGATAGTTGCACCATTTATGGTGTCATTACCACAACACCAATTAACTTATTTATATTATGGAAGTCTTGGCCATCATTCACAGGCACGCCTTATTCACATTCACAAACAAGACAAAGTCTTATAACATTGAGCAATCACATCATCTTGTTCTATACAAAATGCTAACCACTTATGTTGTGTTTGAAGGTTATGTTCCTGGTGTCTATACCTCATGGCATTTGTGTAAAAAGCAAGTATATCGTTATAGAGGGAATAACTACAAAGGATTTGCAACTTATTCAGAGGCAGTGAAAGCATGGATAGCTTACGGTGAGGAAAATTGCTTTGATGAGGACTATATCAAACTCGGTATACCAAAACAACCGGTTGAAAACAACATCTGATGTTATGAAGATAAAGCTTATAACATGTCTTCATGTTCTTCGAGCAACAAATGAGAATCATCAAATGGAAGTCATCTTGGCTGTCACGCAAATCGTAAGTTTGAGGAACACAAGGTCTTTGACGAGTTCAGTTATGTAACCGATAGAAACAACACTTTCACGCGTAAGTTTGTAAGATTTCAACTTGAAAGGTTCATGTTTTGTTTCCATTCCTATGTATTTTTTTTTTATTTTTTTGTTATGTTGCCGATGTTATATCAAACTTGCAGTTGAGTTAGCTTCTGACTACGCCGAGGATACATTTCATATCTTTATTTTCAATTAATAAAGAATTGGACCCATATTATATTATGATTTGTATTTTGGGTTAAATACGTGGCTAGTCCCTACAAAATTACAAGCTTTTAAGGACTATTCTTGCAGATTACACTGTTATGGAGGGCTAAAATTACTATTAAAATTTTATAGAGACTAAACTTGAAAAGTCTTGATTTTGTAGGGACTAAAAACATATTTAACCCTTGTATTTTTTTTAAAAATTAGAGTATTGGTTTTTATAGGTTCACTAACAAATATATTATAAATGGTGTTTTTGGAATAAGATATGAGCAAAAAATTTAATGTACTCCCTCAGTATATTAAATATAAACAACTTTTCATGTTTTAAATTTATTAAATAAACAATGTATGTGACATAGTTTGTTGACCAAAAACATCATTTATTCAACCACATCGAAACGAGTACATGTTTAAAATCATTAAATCAATGTATTTCATATATACGAGTAACTCTTAGTCACAACTCTAAATAAAATTCAGTTCGGGACCAAGTAAATAGCTCTCGTGTCATATTTGTTTATTTCATTACATGGTATTAAAAAATTAAATTGGGTAAGTTAAAAATCAATGTGTATAAAATGAGGGAGTTAATTAGTGAAAATATAACGATAAATATATTTGATTAAATAGTTAATTTAGGCAATTTAACCATGTATTTTAATAGCATCTAAGAAAATTAAAGTATGTACACGTATATCAATGTACAAAATCCTTTAGATTGAACAAATAAAAGTTGTTCTTAGTGTGACCAATCTAAAAGAAGTATAATGATTCATATTTCCTTCAACACTCTATCAAGACACTTGCATTAAATGTGATGGAACAGGAAATAGTGTCTTACCATACTTTTTTATCATATAATAACAATTAAAAAAATTAAAACACCCCCTTATCTGTACAAGAAAGAAAACATTTAGTTCATTTGATAGCCTTGGCCTCACTTGCTTGAAAATACAAGCACCCAACCCAGCAAAAAAATTACCAAGACTCAATGGAAGACACCAAAAACATGGATGAAGACTCTAGGCGAGGCATCATCACTTTATATAGAGTGGTTATTTTCCATACTTATTGTTTTTTAAATGCTTACATTTATTATTGATTTTATCTTTGTTAATGGGCCTTTGGTTAACATGATGCAATGTGATGAACACTTTGGGATGAATTATGAACTCAATGATGAGAATGAAGCTTTCAACACAATTGTATGGTAACAAAGACAAATCTACAAGATTTTTGAAGTTTAATAATGCTAAGATTTGATTATGATAATGTTAATAGTTTGTTTTGTGTAGCATCTCATTCCACCTTTCTTTACAAGCCACCATTCTATACCAGCTGATGCCATTCCAAACACTTATACTCTAGAAGAAGTGACCCATGAACTAAAGGCAAGAATCTGAATGTTTATGTATTTTGATTTATTCATTAAACTTTGTTTGCACACAAATACTTAACCTTGTTTTTTTCTTCTTCTTATTCTTGTAATCATGTAGAGACTAACAACACAAGTTGAAAAAATGGATTCCACCAACAATCAGATGCTGCAAATATTGATTGGTTTGGTTTCGGTAAACTTAAAACCTGTTGTGTCTGATGATTCTTCAAAAATGAAGCAAAATCCTATAAAACAGAACAACATGTTTGAAGATAACAACATGTCTTGTGTTGAACCGCAATGGCCAACACCTCATAATCAAACAAAGAACAACTTTGATTCAAGATACAAACACATGCAAGCAGTCAGTCAATGAAATCACTACCATTGTCGTTTCGGATGATGAAAACATAGGGGTAAAACGCAAAAGTGATTCCACCTCAAACAAACGAGACACATCGAACAACAACACGGTAACTTGTAGCATGAGTAACAAAGGAAAAAAGCCTATGCGGTTCAATGTTGACAACATTCTTAATGATAGAACATCTCTCAAAATTGGTGGAAGTAATTTCCAGCAAACCTCCAAAACAAAGGTATTGATAGTGCTAAATATACATATGGACTTCATTATAAATTTCATAATAGTTTGTATGTCAAAAATATGAGTAGATAGTTTTATATTTCTATCATTAAACATTGTGTTTGTGGACAACTTATGTTGGCAGTTGAATGAATTAAACCTCAAATATTGTTAAGAAAGAAATATAGTATTTAACACACATTTTCAGTTGTATTGCTAGCTTTATATATAGATTGCTAATTAACATAATTTTATTATTACGAGATTAAGGTCATACCGGTGGATGCCGCTATGGTTGCAAAAAAACTCTCGTTTACGCCTTCACCCTCCCAGGCAACATATAAACGACCCAAAAACACACCACCTTCTCGAAATGGGAAGGGTGATGCAACACCCTCAAACATGACAGTGTCAGTTACACCAAAAACAAAAGGAAACAGTGGAAGTGTGAGATCATACAAGAACCAAACTGCTGGTGCAACATTGCCAAAGGTAACATGATTCTCCCTGTTTTTTGTAATGAACTATATATTTGTAATTTGTAATCTATTTTACTGTAACACCCATACTAACTTTAACTAGTATATTAGCATGTGCGTTAAACTGATACTGGATACATTTAAAAATTTCAATAATAATAATCATACATCACAAATGAATGAATACAAGTATACTCGTTTGTACAAATAATCCAATACTATTACAAATACTTATACAATGTCCGTTAAGCTCCTGAGCTGATACACAACGAGCAACTGTACTCCATCCTGCATCTCTACGAAGAACTTCGTCACGAACCTCTGACTTACCTATAAACCTGCACCAGAAGGAAAGGGATGAGACATAATGTCTCAGTGAGCTCCAGCCCAACCAACTGTTGGCAACCACAGGGAACCTAGGGTCGCCATGCCTACCTTGGCAATCTTGGGGATATCCTATGATCGCCAAGTCTTTACTTTAACTACAAGGGTGAATCTCTGCCTATGACTATGAAACTGTCTGTAATTGTATCTCTAACTATGACTTTAACTGTAACCCACCTATAACTGTAACTGTAACCTAACTGTAACTATAACTCAGTGATCAAAGGGAAACCTAGGACCACCTCCTGTTAACTATCTATAACTATTTCCATAACTGTGACTTTGACTTTAACTATGAAACATAAAACATATAACAGTTCTATAGCAGTTTTATGTTAGCTGTTAGCGTTGAACAAACAATTAATCTGAGTTCATTTTACGGAGTGCGGCCCGGGTGGAGTAACCCCGAGGACAGCTCCCTATGAACCGGTGAAATTCCTATCTTATCAGGCTAACACCGGACTCCCTATGAAATTGCATGTGGACAACCCTCTCGGAGAAGTCCCATCCGGCGAATCCCGGAGTCTGCTGAACATGCCTTTGACTTTGAATTATTATTATTCTTTGACTTTGATAAAAAGTGTATATATAAATATACATATCTATTACTTTAAACATATCTATTACTTTGATCATATAAGCAATTCCTGTAACTCTTAACCTATGACACATGATATTTGGCTTATCGTTCTCATAAGCCACCTATAATTGTTGGAGAACCAACACTATAAACTTTAAGTGAAACTATGATTGCTAAACCTTTCCTATTACTTTGTATCCTAAAGTGGATACAACTAACAATTTGATTCTCATGCTATAACCCTCATCTCCTATCAAGGAACTCGACATAACGCTATCATATGCCGTCTTAGGCTTGTCTATTCAATTAACCCTTATACTCATCATGCGTTGCCAATCCCGTGTTCATTTTATTCCGTATACGTTATATGCCCTCGGATATGCCCACAATGGTGTTTTTCTTATAAAATAAGGTTTTCTTTGAAAATGGTTACCAAAAGCCTCGCCTGACACGTGCACAGGTCACAGAACGAAGCAGAAAAGTCATAAAAATGCTGCCCATTTTCGCTGGGCGATTTGAGACAGGGAAATTTTGGTGAAAATCGTCGTATTCTCGCCCTGCGATCGCCGAGCGAAATTGACAGTTCAATACTAGTTCAAAACATGATTTTTCCACCATTTTTGACATAATAAGGCATACCCAAGCACTATAACATCATAAGGAATGATTTACAACTATGAATTGATTGATTAAAACAGGTTTGAACAAGGAATTTGCAAGCAATAGGGATAGGGTAACATTTACCAACTTTGATCAAAATGAATAAAACTTAACAAAACTCACAAAGTGGGTTCTAAACCCCTAGGAGCTCACCTCAAACTTGATTGGTGCTGGTTTAACCTTAAGCTTCAAACTCTAGCTTGATCTCTTTCTCAAACCCTAGCTTTTGCCCCTTTTTCCTTTCTTTCATCCTTGCTCCTTTTACTTCCAAATTGGCTCAAGAGTCACCAAAGTGTGCTTGCAAGCTGATTTAGGGCAAGATTAGAGGTTAGAGGTAGATGATTGGTGAGGAGAGGGAGTGGCGTGGGAATAGAGAGAGAAGGAGAGGAAGTTTGTGATTTTTAGAGAGAGAAAGAGAATGAGAAATGAGGGAAAATTATCCTTTTTCCCTTTTTATAAAAATCTAAACACGCCAATTACCAAATTGCCCTTCCCAAAATATCTTTGATTCATCGTCTCAATACTGATAAATATCCAAGTATTTAGCGGGATATTACACTCTACCCCCCTTAAAGAAATTTCGTCCTCGAAATTTAGAAAATCCTTCGAAGATCCTAAAAAGATAAATTCTTTCTACCTCTTTCTCTACTATTAAAGTTTCCAATTCTTTGTAAATCAAAACATGTGACAATCTCTTTCCAACCGAAAGGTCTGACGTATAATACATAACTATTACCTGTTAGGACGTATGGTTATCTGAACCAACATATCCATATTATCTGACTATGATTTCGACATATTTCTCACAAATCCAATTTAAAATTATTGAGTCCTGAATTTCCCTTACTGAATTCTATCAGTCCTTCTTTAATTGACCATTCAATCTTAACCTGAAGACGTCGAGTCGATCTGTTTTCCTCAATTATTCCAACTTTCCGAGGAATCTATTACATTACTTTTAATTCAAAAAGACTTCTTATCTTTAACTTTCGCCTCGTAAGACGACCTTTTACTGTTACATTCTCAACATTCTTTATATAGACTTATTCTTACATTGAAAGACATCTGATATTGAGTAACCTCAAACGGTAATAAAGTCTATTACAACTTACCTCCACGATTCAAATATAAGATGGTGGCTGAACTTAAGGCACAAATTCTTTTCTTTCTAACATCCTGGTGTAACTATTATCTCAACCATGTACATTGTTCACATTCCCACTGTGGGAAACCTTAAAGCTCGAGAATTCACACAAGTCGGTTATGCTCCGATTAATAATCAACAATAACATGTAGCCAAAGGTCTTAGGAACCTTCTTCTTTACCAATACTTTCAAACTTATGAAAATCCAGTATAAGTGACGTGTGGCATAAGCCATCCCACATATCATCATATAATATAGTCCATAACACATAGCTTCTATACATGATCGAGCACGTGTACACTCCTATCGGGTACACAGTACGCCGCATCATCATTGTCCAATTACGGGACATCATACTTAGTCAACATGTACTTGAGTCGATGCCACGTCAACCAAGGTCATTCTCTTAACTCATGTTTGCACCCTTTGAGTAACTACAATCCCGTATGTAACTATGATTACGTCCCATAGACGTTATAACTTATTTCGTTCAAGAACATTCTCTGTTTTCTAAAAGAAAACTCTATTCTGTTCGCTATTCAAAATAGCATTCTTAAACTCTGAATCATTTAATTCATGACTTGAATTCACGTAGCCTTTTACTGTAAACTATGAATACTCTTCTGATCTGAGTAAAACATTTCCTTCCTTTAACTGTTAACATTAAGTTCATGAATTTCTGAACTCTTCTACTGAGATTCGTTCAATATCAACAAACCCGTTCTACTTAGAACTTTCCTGTTAAAACTTTACCGATTGCGTATCACGGTTACCGATACATGTCACACGACTATAAAATATGTTACACTACTATCTAAGTAGCATAAACTCTGCCAGATCAGTATACACAATACTAATCATAACCTGTTACATGCGACATGCCAGCATAACGCGGATACGATGCGGAATAACTACATGCCACGGCATAATTCCTCTTTGGTTAAACCTACTATTCAACTTAACTTTAAGTTACTGAGCTAAACAGCTAGATCACCGTATGAAATGTGACCTCCTTCACTGTGTACTTATTGTGCTAGAAACACATACTTTAAATTTCTCAACCGCTTCGATTCCCTTATCTCACGAGTTTCGAGGCCCGAAGCATTCCTCGACTTATCTCTTAAAATTTCCTGTTAGCACTGATAATAAGTTCGAGTCATCACTACTTACACATATTCTGTAGCTTGAATATTAATCTCTGAATGCCTCTCCTGTAATTCCTCTGGCAAGGACTTCACAAACATCCTTTTCTCTAAACTTCAGCTTTGAATTGTTCATTAGCTCATCCTTTGATTACTTCTCCACTGCGCAACTCTGATCTAAACAATTCACCTTGGGATAGAAGTAATACACCACTATTACCATATAAAATCTCCTTAGCCAATCCTTTAACTTTATAACTTCGTAGTTACCATACATAACCATCTTACATTATAATTTCTCTTGTGGTTTAATCCACCCGTTTAACTTATTAATTGATCGGCACTTGACTTTGTATTTCCCTTCGGACATAAACAATGTTTTTACTTTCACGAAAGTACGCCGAAATCTGTAATCAGTCTTTAACAATAATTACGAGCCCAACGATGCTCCTGTTAAAACAACTTAAGTTCATACTTAATCGATTAATAAATCGAGTCTCATCATATAATTGTCCGTAAGGATTTCACATCCACAACCTTTTTCCAAGACACTTAGGTCCACAAAACTCTAAAATAACTCTTGGTTACTCCTCGGGTTCTTCCGGAAATAATCCGTCTTGAATAAAACTCAACTTTTACCAGCTCTCCTATAAGCCCAAACACATACTACACCCCTTCGAGTATCCGATTAATAAATCTGTAAGCTTCAATACTTAACATTTTCCATTGGGTTCTTCCTATAACTTATTACTGTATTCACAATTCCATTCTAATCCTGCTATATGTATAATATTCCATATGTCTACTCGACCGTTGCCCTCTTCATGGTTTCGAACAATCCAAGGTATATATATATATCTACCATCTTTAACAT